>CM035419.1:48166618-48316618 GCA_020310875.1 Ceratopteris richardii | reverse complement strand
TGGCCACAGTAGGCTGCTTCTTGCTCAACCAAGATATACATGAGCTACCAAGCATGAAGCAAAAACCACTGGTGGACACACGAGTGTCATAGCAACCAGCCCAATCCAAGTCAGAAAAAGCATGCAAATCTGGCGATAGTGATCCCCCCTTGGGATAAAACAACCCAAGTAGCCGAGTACCACTCAAGTAGCGAAAGATGTGCTTAACCGCTTTCCAATGCGTGACTCCTGGGCAATGCATAAACCTGCTCATCTGTGAGACAGCAAACTGAATATCTGGCCAAGTAATGCATAAGTAAATCAAGCATCCAACATCCTGCTGATAGAGAACAACATCAAATGCATCACCAGCATCATGAAGACTCAATCGTAAACCTGTCTCCATAGGAGTGGCAATAGGCTTACAGTCTTCAAGGCCAAAACGCTACAATAATGTGTCAATATATTTCGTTTGACACAAAGCCATTCCACCATCAACGTGCATAAAGTGAATGCCCAAATAGTGATGCAAATGCCCCAAATCAGACATCTCAAATGAGGCATGCAAATCAGCCTTAAAATCAGCAATATGTGTCTCAATAGGACCAGTGAGCAGCATGTCATCAACATAGACAACAATGATCAGAAGCACATCATTAGCACGTTTAACATATAAGGTGCTTTCAGTTGGACTATTCTCAAAACCATGTGCAATCAGATAGGCATGTATCTTCTCATACCAAGCACGTGGTGCTTGCTTTAAACCATATAATGCCTTCTTTAACCTGCAAAACTGGTTTTCATGCCCTTTCTGCACAAAGCCACGGGGCTGAAAAACATACACTTCTTCATGCAAGTCACCATTCAGAAATGGTGTTTTAATGTCCAACTGATGTACATTCCAACCATGATGGGCTGCAAGTGCACAAATGCTCCGAACAGTAGTCATACGGCATGTAGGTGCAAAGGTCTCATCAAAATCAATGCCTCATTCCTGTGCATAACCCTTTGCAACAAGCCTAGCCTTATACCTGTCAACTGTACCATCAGGTTTACGCTTCAGCTTGTAAACCCACTTAGTGCCAATGGCCTTCTTGCCAGGAGGCAAGTCACATAAAGACCATGTACCATTCTTCATTATAGCATCATATTCAGATTGCATAGCAGCCATCCAATTTTCTGAATTTTGTGCTTCATCAAAAGAAACAGGATCATTCTCATCACAGAGACTAGATGCAGCCATAGCATAGCAATCTGATGCAAAGGAGGCACTATGAGAGCCTGAACGAGTACGATATGACAAAGAAGCATCTAATTTGCTGTCACGCAAAGTCTGCACCAGCCATTTTGGCATAGTTTTTGCCTGCTCAATATCAGCTCTCTCATCAACAAGTGCATCATGTAAATCTGCATCAGAAATGGAATGATCTGCATCATCATATGAAACCTGCAAAGGCTGAGAAGTTGCCTCATTAGGACCAGCACTAGCCTGTCCACCTGTAAAAAGAGGCATCAAAGTATCATACATGTCTTTGGAGCTAACAAATGTCTCCTTAGTACATGAAAGCAATGGCTGAATAGCATCTTCGACAAAGACAACATCACGGCTAACCAGAATGCATTTAGTCTGTGGATGATACAGACGATAGCCTTTACTTTCAGAACTGTACCCAACAAAAATACATTTTACTGCCTTATCATCCAATTTTCTGCGATGTTGTTCAGGCACTAATGCATGTGCCAAACAACCAAAAACACGCAGATGAGCAACAGATGGCTTGCGGTCATGCCAAGCCTCATATGGAGTGATAGACTGCAACGCTTTAGTGGGACACCAGTTCAGTACATATGCTGCACACATGACAGCCTCAAGCCAGAAACTATGTGGTAAAGCCTGACTTTTGACCATGCACCTCGCCATCTCCATGAGTGACCTGTTCTTTCGTTCAGCAACTCCATTCTGTTGAGGTGTATATGGCACTGTACACTGGTGTTTTATCCCACGTTCAGCCAGAAATGCATTAAAATCTGAAGACATATATTCCCCCCCTCGATCAGAACGGAGGGTGCCCATTTTACATGCTGACAGATTTTCAGCCAAAACCAAAAACTGTTTGAAGCACATGAACACTTCGGACTTTGCTTTGAGTGGATATACCCATGCATGCCTGGAAAAATCATCAATGAAAGTCACGAAGTAAAGGTAATTTCCAAAAGAGGGTGTCTGCATAGGACCACAGACATCACTATGTACAAGCTGCAATTTCTGCATAGCCCGAACTGAACCATCTTTTGGAAAGGAAGAACGCTACATTTTGCCCAAAATACAGCCTTCACAAACATGTTTTCCAGGTGTCTCAAGTTTGGGCAAAGAGGACACCATTTCAGATTTCTGCAGGCGTAACAAACTAGCAAAATTCAGATGACCAAAGCGTGCATGCCAAAGCTTTGCATCTGACATAGCCTGAGAATCATGAACTGCACATGCCGAATCATTCACAGATCTTTCATAGTCTATGAGCTTATACAGCCCACGGCATAAAATGCCAGAAGCAATAATCACATCGCCATTTGAGAGATCATGGACTGTACACCTGTCATCAACGAATTTCACAACCAAGCCAATCTTGGCTAATGCAAAAACTGATAACAGGTTCTTTTTGATCCCTGGCACAAATAAAGCATCTGACAAAGTGACAGAACTACCATCAGCAGTAGTCAGAATGATCTTATCAACTCCCATAACAGGATAAGAGGAGTTATTGGCGCATGTGACAGTATTCCCTATAGGGGCAGGCTCGAGTGAAGAGAAGAAACTGCGCTGCGAGGTAATATGTTTGGTCGCCCCACTGTCAAAGTACCAAACATCTGAGTCTACTGCAGACATGCACTGATCATGAAAAGATGGGTCAAAACTACAGACAGTAGTAAACGCCCATTCTTCTTCCTGCACAAGATTTGCAGACTCTGTTTTTGGTGTAGAGGCCTCTGCAACAACCATTCCAGCCTCTTTCTTCTTTGCCTCTTTAGCAGCCAGTTTTGGACAGTTCTTTATAATATGATCATTTCCTTTACAGTACTTGCAGAACAATTTCTGCTTTTTTGATTTCTTCTCATCTTTATCCTGGTTCTTCGATTGTGTAGCATTTGCAGATTTCTGCTTACTAGTAGAAGAGCTCCATTTTCCTTTGCCCTTCTCACTAGCCAGGAAAGCTTGATCTGCAACACGCATAATGGACCTGTTCTGCCTGGACTGATCTTCCTGCAACAGAACAGAGACTAATTCCTCAAATGACAAGGCATTCGGATTGCCTTTCATCATCAACCGAAGAGTAGAGGCAAAACTCTGATATGAATCAGGAAGACCATTCAGAACGGTCTGCACAAGTGAGCTATCTGGTATAACCTCATCAGCAGAAATCAATTGTTCCTTCAGGTCTTTGATCTTTGTAAGAAAAGTGTCCATAGAATCACCTTCATTCATGTGCTCACTCTCCAACTATTTTCGGAGGTAAGCAACACGAGCCTCATTCCTAGCCTGGTACAAAGTGGTAAGTGTATCCCAAGCATCCTTTGCTGTTCTGCAAGAGCGAATGTGAGGAATAATGGCACGTTTGACAGACAAAGCTATCAATGCATGTGCCTGAGCATCTCTGCCATCCCAACGAATCTGCTCTGGAGTAGGTGCAATAGAAACAGCAGCACGAACAGGAATCTGTGGAATATCATCTTCGACACCATCTTCATCAGCTCCAACACCTGTATTTGCAGTACCTGTCGTTACAGGTGTAACAGGACGTCTTTCAACACCCTGCACAATGTTCCACAATCCTTTTGCAACCAGTACATGTCGCATCATATAAGCCCATAATGGGTAGTTGGTACCATCCAACTTATCCTCAACAGCCAACATACGGAATACATCACTGCTTTCAGCCATGGCCGGTGACTAAAATACCTTGATGCAGAAAATTGACTGTATCTCAAAAAGTTGAACGGAGCTTCCCAGACGAGTTTTGCTAGACCTATAGCAGACTTTGAGATGCTTAAATTGGCGAACAGAAACTGGTATATACCTTTGGCACAAAAGGACGAAATAGCCTGCACAAGCGTTGCGATAGTGCGTTCGGAGGCCGAAACAAGCTCAGATCGCGATTTCGGCACCACAAATCGAAGCTGTTTGATCTCGGAAACACCCTGAGTATGCTCACCAAATTTCGTGCGAATCTGAGACTGCAAACGAAGGAGTGTCGACGGCGCCCTAGAAGAAGCGACGACCTGCTCTGATACCAATTGTTGGAGATAGACGTCTGCGGAAGCACGCGAACAGCACAAGGAAGAAGAAGAAGCTTGGAGCACAACACACAAGACTGAATGTATTACTAGAGAATGTACAAAGATAAGTAGCCCATTAGGGCAATAGGCGTATATACAAGCCGGGGGAAAAAAACCTCCTAAAGAGGGAAAAAAGTGCCCCGGCGGTCCTAGAGTGTTCACACACATCACTACCTAAATATATCAACAGTTTGTTTTTTTATTGTTGAGTAGTACAAGCATCCCATAAATGATTTACACAATGTCGTATAAAAAATTACAAGCTATCTTGATGTGGAGGTTTATAAGGAACATCGCATAGAGACCATATACCTGCATATGTGATGCTACCACCTATGTGACATTGTGACTACAATGCGTATGTGATATTTATAGAACGTCTTATTATGAACAAATAAACCAGGGGAGAGAGATACAAAGAAACCGAGAAGGGCTAGAGAGAGTTGTTTTGGAATAAGCTATAAAATAGAAGAAAAAATTCAAAAAAATGCAAAAAAATCTAAAAAAAGGCCAAAAAAATAAAAATTTTTTCCCAACAATTCTACAAGGACACATCTCAAGACACATTCCTCATACAAAACACTAGAGAAGTTCTATTTTTCATCTAATTCAACAAGAAAAGTGCGTTAAAAAGGGAAAAAATCCCCAAAAAAACCATTAAAAAAAAAAAAAAATCCTACAAATTTCCGTCAAGTTTTTCATGAATTGGGATATGAAATTACATACAAATTCCAAGAAATCACCCGAAAGAAAAGATAACGTCTGATGAAAATGGTAAAAGTAAGTGAAAAGGAGTACAAGGAGAGCATTGTATAACTTGGATAAATTTAGTAAAGTATGAGATGATCCAAAAGAGCTTAATTGTGTTGATGATGATAGGTCTTGAGGATGTTGACTAGTGGTAGCATCTCACTAGCCAAAGGCTCTAATTGCACCGTTGTCGGGGATATATTCTCCCCATGCTTTGTAGAGGAAAGATGAAAGATCATTATCAACTAATTTGGAACTCAATCTCTTTGATACTCAACATTAAAAAATATTTGGAGCCATTGTTTACCTTGCAAGTAGTACTTGGGTGAAGAGAATGAGAAAAATGTGATAAAGAAATATTCATTGACTCATGAAAAACATGTTTAAATCCTTGGGGGAAGAAGATGTCACAGTTTGGAAGAAAACTTCCATGTCGAAAATCAAATGGGAAAGTGGTAGAATGTAATCAATTCACATGTCCAGGGGAAGGGTTTGATTCCCTTTAGTAGCCAAAACAGAAAGCAAGTCTTTTTTGCAAGTTCTTCTAGAAACTTTCCCTTGTGTCATGGCGATCAACAAAAGCCAGAGCCTTTTTTAAGTGACAAAGATTTATCGATGGCTTTTTGTGAAAATATATGATGCATTTTTTTAAATAAAAGGAAGTTCGACCTTAGCCTACTTTCCCGGACTTGTATTAAATAAAGAAAAAGAAAAGTACAAGTGAAGGGGACTAGTGCCCGAGACCCCCAAGTCCCACAAAGTTGGGGAATGAATAACAAAGTTTAGATGGTATTACAAAGAAGGTAAATCACCCTCTCCTCACCCTCATACAGGGCCCACTTGGGTTTAAGCTTGTTGTTGATCAAAAGGAGCACTTCATGATGCCTGAAGGGGAGGGGGGATTTCTTGGAGTTAGCGATTCTTTTACCGAGGAGGAACAACGATTTCTCAATCGAGGACTCTTTAGGGGAGTTGCAAAAGTTATAAGCACATCTTTCCCACCAGATCTTCCATAGGAACTCCCCTCTAATCATCCCACATATTTTTGCTAGCCTTAAGGTTGGTCCGGATACCTCGCGGAAGAATTTGCCATAGGAGTACATACTTTTTGGTTTCTATGAGCGGGTGCCAGATAGCCATGAATCTCATATCCCATCGAAGCTGCGTCCATGACAAGCACCATTTCTTGTTAAGGTTAACCTGATAATCAATGGTTTCTTTGATGTTGGGGATTTTTTTTAGGCAATTGCCATTGTGCCATCTGAGATGAAGTGGGCTTGGCATATCCTGCCCCATGAGAAGGCAAACAAACTTTAGAGCGGTTTCAGGCAAGACATTTGCTTTGCAAAGTATTCCATTCTTCATAGGTAATGTTGAAACTAGGGTCAATATTCTCAAAGTTGATCCAATGGTTGGTGTCCTATTTCTAAAAATGTTTCCATTTTTTGAAGCCTTTGTTCCATAGCCTCTTGGCATTTTGAATGTTTAAGATTCCACGTTTTGGATGCCATGGATCAAAAACCAAATAGAGTCATTTTATCTGATACTGGCCACCCACTTCCAATCTTCACTTATTCTTTTGAAGCTTTTAACTTTATTCCAACTCTTCCATAGGGAGCACACAAGCTTCGAGCCTTTCGGGAAGACCGAGATCGAGGAAAACAAAAGGGTCAGAATGTCAAGATTCTTCCAATTCAAGAATCCCATGAAAGTCAATGCATTCTTGTTTTTGAAGATCAACTTGGCCCACGAGGCCTCCTCGTTGCACCATGCCTTAATCATCCATTTTGTTGCAAGTTTGCTAGCCATGCACCCAATGTCCAGAATGCCAAGGCCTCCATTATCTCTTTGGCTAGAGTAGATGGACCACTTGATTTTGGGCACTCCCTTGCTATTGTGGTCGCCTGTCCAAAGAAAGTTTTTGCGAATACTTTCCAGTTTGGATAGCTCTTTCTCTTTTGATCTCCAACAAGAGAGGAAGTAAATGGTAGACAAAATGAGGAATGTGTTGATAACCATTGCGCGACCAATGAGATTGATTTGCATACCTCTCCAAAAGTTTAACTTGCTTTCGAGTCTGGCAAGACCCAACTTTCCAATGCTGCTCCAATGAGATACCAAAGCCCAAGGGAATCCGAAGAAGCTGGAAAATTTGGCCGGGAAGAATCTTTTGAGAGCCATGAGCAAAGATAAATTCAGGTTGCATCCCGACAATAGCTCTAAAAACGGTTTTAGAGTGGTTGATTTTGGAAAAAAGGCTTTGAAAAAAGTATCCATGCATCTCCAAAACATCTCCAAGCATCTCCAAAACGTCTCCAGGCTGGTACTATCATTGTGGATAAACACATTCATATCATCTGCAAAAGGTCTCATGGTGATCTAGCTGTGGTCACGAGGCAATCGGAGGCCTTTGATATTACCAGCTTCCACCTATTGTTCCACAAGCTGACTAAGCCCTTTCGTGGCAATGGCAAAGAGAAGGGGAGCCAATGGGCACCCTTGTCTAATCGATCTTTTTAGTTTGATCGCCTTCAAAAGTTGGCCGTTAACATTAATTTGAGTCGACGAGCTTCCCATAAGGGTCGAGATCATCTTGGTGAATTTGAGTCGACGAGCTTCCCAGAAGGGTCGAGATCATCTCGAAGGGTCGAGATCCAAGGTCTTTAAGAGACTACAAAATATAGTCCTATTCCAGCTTGTCGTAAGCTTTGTCAAAGTCGATCTTGAGGAAGACCACAGCTTGTTTTGATTCATCCACAAAATTGAGACGTTCCCAAATATCTATAATGGCTTCCAATATTGACTTGACTTTGACGAAACCTTTTTGGTCCTTGCTTAACCATGCTCTTAGATGGCAGGACATTCTATTGGCTATGCCTTTGGCAATGACCTTATATCCCATTTGAAGCATCATAATTAGGCACCAGTTCTCAATTTTGTTCTTTTCCCCTTTTTTGTGGATTAACTTGATGATGCCATTATTGAGACAGAAAGGGAGCATGCCAAACTGGAGTGCCTCTTGGTAGACCAAACAAAGGGGGGTGGCAATCACGAACTTGAAAGCCTTAAAGAACTCATTAGTGAGCCCGTCTGGCCTCGAGCTTGTCCATTTAGGAAGAACATCAATAACTTCAATGATCTCTCCTTTCGAGAGAGGGGCATCAAGCAAGGATCGAAGGTTATGTGGGATCCTATGAGAGGATATCCTGGAGATTGATGCGTTCGTTTTCAAGAACTAGTATCTCTTGATTGGGAAAAGTCTAATCCTCTCAATACCTTTCCAATTTATCGATGGCTTTTCGCAAAAAATGTAACATGATTTTTCTTGGGAAGGTATTGGGATGGCTTTTCATAAGTTCAATGCTCATTTGTAATAGAATGTTACTACATGAAGACGTTTTTTTTTCCTTTCCACTATAACATAGAGAAATCAGTGGAATCACCTCTCATTATTAAACAAATATAGTCATGTATTCATTGATCAAAAGTAATAAGGCATTTGCACATCAGCATTTTACTTGAAATGATTCTTAAATACAAATCTTAATACTAAAGGTTTAAAGTAATCTTTAAATTCAAGTAATCACGAAGGGACCCACTTCTTTTACTTCTTGAATGATAAATGTTTTTCATATCAATATCAAAGAAAATTTTATTGAACAGTATACATTACTTGATAAAAGAAATTGTTTATCCTTGGGTTAACATTGATTGATTGGAAAAGGTCGATTGACCATAAAGAATGGAAGTGCATATGATTTCATCCAATGAAATTTCATTCTCTCTTCTAAAAAGCAATTTTACTATTCTATTTCCACGTGAAGTTGATGTCAATAAAGATTTTTCACTATTGTTTTTCTCTCAAATGAGCACCTTCAAGGCACTTGAATGCAATGTGAAATGTTCCATGAAAACTCGAGGAATCTTAGGTGATATAATTTCAATCTTTTGCATATGCATTCATACTTTTTGCATGTTTGAAGTGGTAGCATCTTCATGCATTGAAGCCATTGCTTGAACAAGATTTTGTGAATTTTCATTGGTGCCAAGGGTTGATTTTTATGATCTGAGTGCCTCCACGAAAACTTGAAAGTACCTTATCCTCTTTGCCTGCCTCACCCTTCTCATTGAATGAAGCTGCCACACTTGCACATTCACTCACATATAATTTAGGGTTTTATTCTCCAAAGTTTTATATTTTCACATGCTTCTACACACTTTGCAACCTCATCTTCAAGCCAATTTGAGGTACTTGCATTTCAAGTTCTTTCAAATTCTTGCATACATATTTTGAACATCAAAAATCATAAAAACATCATTCAAAATGTTTCAATTTTCTTACATGTTTTCACTTGAAAAAGCATAAAAAAAAATCTCTTTCTTTCAATTTTTATTTCACACTTTCACTTTGAAATTCGCACACTTTCATAGTTGCATTAAAAAATACGTCGAGAAGAGACAAAAAGATTTTTTTTCTTGCAATATTGCATATAAGTAAAAACACATTACGTTGCCACAAAACGGCATAAGTGAGTTTGTTGCACATAAAAAAAAGGTTGAAATTTAAAGTTGAAGATATTGTCAAAAGCATCAAAGCTCAATCAAGATTTGAATATAGATGATGGAAGATTTCTTTAAGAAGATGATGGCTAAAAATGAAGGGCAAAACGTAGTTGAAACAATACTTAGGGAAAAGGCGAAATTTGCAAGGATTAATGTGAATGAATACCTAAATACTTATGAAGAATTAGCTTAACTTCATGGCTTTCCTGAGCATAAATTGATTCCTTATTTGGAAAGTTGGCAATTGGATTTGTGGTTGCTACAATTGAGCTCGTGAGAGCTTAGCTTGGTATGCATTTAGGAAACAAATACACAAAGAATTATACCTAAAGACTTTAGTTAACATAGTAGAGAGGGATTTATGAAATGGAAAAACTCACCTAAAACTCAAACCTTCATTGCACAACTACATAGTGAATTCATGAAAAGATTTTCTCAACTTTGAGAGGTGGATAGGATTGCTATCACACCTGACATTGTTATCAATTTCCTTAATATCTTGAGTCTAGATGTAAGAGTAGAAGTTGAGAGAAGTCTTGAAGAGCCAAGGAAAAGATATGGTTTGATTGACAATTGGGCTACTATGAGGAGGGTATTTGAAGGTGTTGCTCATATGAAACAAAGAAAATTTGTGTTGTTTGAGCACACACCTAATCCGCAATCTAGTATGCCGCATAGGAGTGAACTGAGGGAGATACATGCCACTACAAAGTTTCATGTAGCATCCTCATCTAGAATGCCCAATGAACTTCGATTAAAAGTTCTTTCTAATAAAGTTGAAAATTTGATGACGACGCAAACCAACTTCATCAAAAAAGTTTAATCACCTTAGAATATGGTATATTCTTTTAGCGCTCAAGATAATACTCTCAAACAATGAAACCTAACTCAATCAAACTCCCAACCCATTTTACTTTAACAATTTTTCCCAAATTACAAATCCTCAACCACAAACTCCACAACCTACCTTTCAAAGGACTTTCAATTCTAATGGGCAATGAAACCCAAATATTAGGAGATGTGTTTACTGTGATGCCATTGATCATCTCACATATTCATTTGAGGCTTTGAGAGTCTCTCACATATTCATTTGAGGCTTTCAAAGAAGCTAAAGAGAAATCACTTGTAATTGAAATTGGTAAGAAATTATGTGACTTCAGGTCACACTTGCCTTTAGCTATAAATTGGGAAAAAGGCGCTATGATGAAATCATATGAGAATCTTTCAACCTCTAACCTTGTGGCCTTTGTTGTAAAGCTAGAGAGCATCGATAATTGTGATCAAGAATCTGACTGATCTAATGAGAATAAAAGGTATTCTATTGAAGCTCTAGTCTTGGCAAAAAATCTCCTACTTGGGAAACAAATAGATTCAAAAAAATCAAAAAATGAGCTCACCATGTCTTCCTAAAAGATGGATTTATTTTGAGACATTCTAGGGATAGAGTTAAAATGCCACAAAGGGTACTAGAAAGGAAGAAATTTTGATTGCACATTATGAAAGATTTACATGATACATTATGGGCTAGACATAAAGGGTTTGTGGCTATATATGAAAATATTAGAGAGGGTTATTGGTGGCCAAAATTCTATGTCATTGTAAGGGATTGTGTAAACACTTGTACTACATGTCAAATGCATTCATCTGTGAAACATAGAGATCCTTTGCATCCTACCTATCCTCCTTGTATTCACTACAAGTGCGTAGTTGACCTTTTGACCATGCTGAAAGGTATTGATAAGATGAAATATACTTTACTTGCAAGAGAAGAATAGATAGATAGATAGATAGATAGATAGATAGATAGATAGATACTTGCAAGAGAAGATCTTACAAACCATGTAGAAAACCAATAATTACAATCTAAAACCACATATAATGTAGGAAAATTCTTACTTGAGGATGTGATTTCACTATTTGGATATATTGAAATTAAAACACCGATGGTTTGGATCTTATGTTGTTATAAGAGTACATGAAAATGGGACTTATATTTTATGTGAATTAAATGGAGCTCCATAAAAATATTTGATTGTAAGAAATTTTTGCACCTAGAGTATGCATAAAAGGATGTACATATAATTGTATTATTTTCCATAATTGCATATCGATTTGCACTTGTAAATAGCATGAAAACAATTTTAATTCCATTTTAACCTCATCAATGACAACCCACATATGCACCATGAATGCTTGAAAGATGCACATAAAGTATGCATGGTAGGGTCTCACTACATGACCTTGTAGCAAGGCATGTTTTGAGCTTTACTTATGCACTATGAGTGATGGAGAGGACTTATGTATATGCACATGAAATGTATGTAAGTGAGTGCACATGGTCCATCAACAAATGCCAAATACCTTATCTTTTGCATCATATTGTTTACCATGCATTTGAAATTATGTAATTGATAGGGCTACATCATACAACCTTGCATAGAAACTGCTCATCTTCCCATGCACTTGATAATTAAATAAAAATTCTAATATTGATATTAAAAGTGATTTTCTCTTTGAAGGTAAATTAAGAATTGGCCCATCGAGGTTGATGTGCAAGTTTAGTAGGGGCGAATGTCAGAGAGATCTTCTCTCCATGGGTTGAAGATGAAAGATGAAAAATGAATACCAGCTAATTTCAAAATCAATCTCTTTGATACTCAACATTCTAAAATATTTGGAGCCATTGCTTACCTTCCTAAGGTTTATATTTTTCGGGTTTTAAAAATCGAGAGGGAAAGTGGTATGAAGCAATCGACTCACATGTCCAGGTCAGGGATTCGATTCCCTTTGGGAGCCAAAACAAAAAGCAATTCTTTTTTCACAAGTTTCTCAAAAATTTTCCCTCGCACGATGGCGATCAACAGTAGCAATAGCTTTTTCTCAACAATAGATTTATCCATGAGGTTTTTGTAAAAAATATATGATGCATTTTGCTTTATCTAAAAGATTATGAAGCTATAAATTAGGAAGGTGTTGAGAGGATTAGAGCACCACTTAATCATTGAAGCTTGAGGAATAAAAGGAGCATTGTTGAACACTCGAATTCTACTCATACTTGAAGTAAGATGGAGCATGAAGAAGATGGAACAATGATCAACAGAGAAGAGAAAGGAGTTCAAGGAGAGGAAGAATAATTTATTCAATAATTCTCCTTGAATTTATTATGAAGCTATAAATTAGGAAGGTGTTGAGAGGATTAGAGCACCACTTAATCATTGAAGCTTGAGGAATAAAAGGAGCATTGTTGAACACTCGAATTCTACTCATACTTGAAGTAAGATGGAGCATGAAGAAGATGGAACAATGATCAACAGAGAAGAGAAAGGAGTTCAAGGAGAGGAAGAATAATTTATTCAATAATTCTCCTTGAATTTACTATGAAGCTATAAATTAGGAAGGTGTTGAGAGGATTAGAGCACCACTTAATCATTGAAGCTTGAGGAATAAAAGGAGCATTGTTGAACACTCGAATTCTACTCATACTTGAAGTAAGATGGAACAATGATCAACAGAGAAGAGAAAGGAGTTCAAGGAGAGGAAGAATAATTTATGTGTTTATTGAGTTGAATGTTAAGTATTATGATTTCTTTCGAATCTATGTATCTATTTTTTGAGAAAAGTTTTGTTCGAATTGTGCTCGCAATGGCAAGTCCGAGTCGTTGTTTTTGACAAAAAATCTTCGAATACAAATATAAAAATTGTTAGGAGATAACATTTTGTAATCGAATCAATTCGTAGTCTAACAATTTGTAATTTTTTTGAAGGTCGCAAGTTCAATACTCGTTTCTAACAGAAAGTTACTACATGAAGTGTTTTTTTTTTCTTTCCACTATTACATAGAAAAATCAAATCGAATCCTCCCTCATCATGAAAATAAATTAGTCATGCATTCATTGATCAAAACCAATAAGGCATTTGCACATCATCATTTTTCTTGAAATGATTCTTAAGATACAAATCTTCAGTAATAAAAGTTTGAAGTTATCTTTACATTCAATTATTTATGGAGGAATCCACTTCTTTTACTTCTGGTTCAGTTAACATTTATTGGAAAAGCTCTATTGATCATAAAGAATGGAAAGGGCGCATACGACTTCATCCAATGACATTCCAATGTCTCTTGTACAACCAAATTTGATTATTTTTTTTTCACATCAAGTTGATGTGAAAGCTCTTGGCACTAATGTTTCGATCCCATGTGCTAGAGTTTTGCCAACCAAGTATAAATGCAACTCATCCGACTTTTCTTGAAACACCGCGCATGCACCATCATTTGAAAGATCAGTAGTTGAAATTGATCTGCCTAATTAAGCGCCTTCAGAACACTTCACCCCACTGTAGCATTTCTCTAATTTTGTACGATCCTTCCCAATAATGAAGCCTTTTGCTCCACAATTGTGTTTGTAATTAAAGTCCATGTAAGAAAACAAGTATATCAATCTATAATTTGTTTTTCCATAAATTATTATCATGAGCTTTCTTCCTTTTGCTTTGTGTCTCCTCCAGCATTTTGCTCCACAATTGTTTTTGTAATTAAAGTCCATATAGTTCAATTTTGTACAATTTGTTGAGCGTGATAGTCTAGCATAGACCCCATGATCCTTCCTTGTAAGCACATATTCTGTGTGTGGAGAACCATGTAAAAACTAAAAGGATTCAATAGGAATTACTCCATAGACAAGTTGAAAAGAGGAGTGGCTTTGCTTGGCAACCCATAGGCCCATAATGTGCCTAGATAAACAAAGCCTAGGTAGTGGGTTTTAATTTACATTTCTTCCTCAGAAGAGCTATCAATACTATATTTGTGGACTCTACTTGTCTATTCACCCTTGGATAATATGCACAAGTACCTACAAGACCTTGTACTTGTTAAAACTTCATACAAGACTTTCTTAACAAAGTGTGTTCCTTGATCACTGTAGATTTCAAGTGGAAAACCAAACCTGTACAAAATTTTGTTGTAGAACAAATTAGCAAGTGTTTGGGTTGTGCAATCTGGAAGAGCAATAGCCTCGTCCAACTTTTTTGCATAGTAAGTGGTGACCAATAGATAGTTATCCTGTCTTGGAAAGGATGCAGAATAGATAGGGCCTATAAAATCTAACCCCCAATTCTCAAATGATTTCCATGCTGATGAAACCAATGGATGTTGTCCTTGCTTTGTGGGATTCGCACCACATTTGTGACATACATCACATGCCATAGCCATTTTCTTTGCATCTCTAAATAATGTTGCCCATCATAAACCAACGTCTAGGAATTTATGGCTCATAATAAGGCCAAGGAGGTTCCCACCACTTGGTCCTTCATGTTATGTCTCAATAATGTGCCTTGCCTCCTCTTCTTCCATGCACTCCTAAGTAAATTGTATTTACCATATCTGTATAGTTTGCCCTCGATAAATGTAAAAGTCCTACTCTTTATAAGCAACCTCTTCCACTATAGAGAATTGGCTTTATCTGGATATTTACAAGTCTTGATAAGATCTTTGATATCATCATACCACTCTTGTGCTTTAACTGTGAATAACTTGGCATGGGGGAATTCATCCTCCACTCCAATGGATTGGTTCTTTAGGCTAAACTTTAGTTCTTCTCCACCTTAGTTAGAATCCAACTTGCTGAATGGGTCTATCAAACTTATACTCTACATTATGTTGTGTGAGAATTGCCCCTATTTCATAGGCACTCAACTCTACATGGACATGGAAAATGTTAGGGCAATCGGATATGACAAGAATTGGTGCGGCCATCAGCTTGGACCTCAATGCTTGATAAACCATTTCCTCTTGATTATCCCACATGAATTGGACTTCCTTACATGTGATCCTAGCTAGTGGTCTTGATATGTTTGCATACATCTTAATGAATCTCTTGTGGTAACCAATACGATTAAAAACACTTTGTATCGTTTTTCATGTCCTAGGCTTGGGTAGATTTAATATGGCTATGATTTTACCTTGGTCAAGGGCCATACCTTTAGCAAAAACCACATGTCCAAGGAGGGTATCTTATGTCACTAGAAAATGATACTTGTTAGGATTCAAATTCAACTTTGAAGACCTCTTGCGATTGGATCAAATGATCATCTAAGTATTTGATATGAGTACTGGTGCAATTACTTGCAAAGGAGGAAAAATCATCCATGCAAATTTGAAGAACCTCCAAAAACGAAGGCCCGAAAAATAAGCTTTTATGTTCTATTGAAAGTTGTTGGGGCATTTCTAAGTCCAAAAGGCATCTTACCATAAACATATGTCCCCCATGGCATGATGAAGGTTGTCATTTCCCAATCCTCAAGATGGATGGATATATTGTTATATCCACTAAATACATCCATGAAACTACAATTTTATGTGCAACCACTTCTTATATAACATGTTTTGCAAATGGCATAACCGATATATAATTATTACCTTGTTACATGCTCTGAAATCCACACATATCTTGATTTTATTTTTATTCTTTTTGGGCACAATGACCATGGGACAAAGCCACTCTGAATGATCTAATACAATACTACTTCCTACATCTCCATTTTTTGGATCTCTTGGTAGACAACTTCAACATACTTTGGATTAAATTTGTAGCTTTTCCCCCTATTGTTTTGGATCCTTCAACCAATTGAATCTTATGTTCCGAAAAACTTGCAGGTACTCCTTGAAAATCGTTGTAACCCCATGCAAATACATCCACATAAATTTTCATTAATGAGGTTACATTTGAAACCATCTTTGCATAAATCAAAGTAAAAAGTAAAGATGTTACCTCAATTGGAACTCAGGGAACCACTCCCATTGATCTTACTCTACACTATTCAACCAATGTCATTTGAAGTTGGCTAGTCTTGATGGATGAAGCTGACACTTATCCATAGGTTGTTCATGGATCAACTTAATGCGTGAGCCACCATCCACTATAACTGCTTGTAGATGTTGTGCTCTAATAGTGACAGTGAGATGTAGGATCTTATAATATGTAAGGGGACTTACCTTATAACTTTGACCTCATTCGTAGCATTAGTGGTTGCAATTATAGTGGATGTGTAGGCTTCATGAATGATCTGGAAAACTTCAGACCTGAATTTTGCATCCATTTTTAATAAATAAAAAATACTAATCTCCTTCTTAATAGACTTAATTAGACTTGAAGCCTCTAATTCCATAGGGGCATGGGCTATGTGCAAACTCTTAAGCACCTTTCAGGCCCCGTTGCATGCATTTCTAATGGCTTCACTTTTGCTTATAAGCTCTCCTTCTGATTGGCTCACTTCACTTGGAGTAGGCCTATCATCAACTTCACCCTTTTCCTTGTTCAATCCCTTTGTACTTGAATCTTGATGTGTTTCTTCTCGAGGGGCTTTGCCTTTGTTCCTTGTATCAATAACAAAATATTCAATTTCTTCTAGATGTACCACCCTAACCGATAGTGATGGCATAATGGTTTCTTCTACAAATCATTCTTGACACACACAAGGGGGAAAATTGTTTGACAGAGGACACTCCCTTTGATAATGTCCAGACTCTATACACTTGAAGCAAATGATTGGACTTTTGGGATGATCTCAAAATTTTACCCCTAGGATGTGGGTCACTTTGTGCAACAACAATCACATTTGGTGGTGGTTTCCCTCCTCCTTGTCCCGAGGATGCTTATGTAAGAATTCCTCTTGAGTAACACTCTTGCACTTCATGGCCAACTTTTCAGCATAACTAGAACGTCACACTTAAAAAAGGGAAATCACTTATGACATGGCCTATTTTCTACACATGGTGAACCATAGTCCACTTTTGATGCCACTTCTTGCATGAAGTTATTGTAACTCCTATCGAAGTTGTGCCAATTCTTCTGTTTAGGCCTCCTCTTCCTTTTTTAGTTTTAAGGCTTCAATTTCACACCTTAGTTGTGTCATTTCACTTTATTATTCTTTGTGGGGCTTGTTTCTTCTTAAGTTCTCAAGCTCTTTCCTCAATTGTGTTACTGGGTCTTCAAGTTCCATGGGGTATGGTATGCTAGAAGAGCAAGTTCCATATTGGTGTTAAATTTTCTCCAACCTTGATGTTGTAAGTTTTTGTAGGGAGCACCAATTCCTTGATCTTGCAGGTGTGGACAATAAAACTGCTTTAGCAAGAAACATTTAAATAAAAAACATAATGGGGAGGATCTAGTAGTTTAGCCATAAATTCTTTGGCTTTAGTGACAAATTCAAGAAATGTCTCCTTAGCACTCTGTTGTAAGTTGACTAATTCTTCAATGATGTTTCCTATTGTATTTACTTGTTGGAAATATGCTTTAAAGACATCCTTCATTAAGTTCCAAGTAGAAAAATGGAATTTGGAAAATTGACTAAATCATTTTCCTACTAGGCCTTCCAATGTTAGTGGAAAAAAGGACTAGAAAAACATCTTCTCTTCCCATTAATCCCCTTTTGTTACATAGGGCTACAGAACTGTCTGACATGATCATCAGGATCTTCATGTGCTTATCCTCTAAAGGAGGGAAATTTGGTATTCAATTGAGAAATCAAAGTTTCTATGTCTACTTGAACTTCCATGTTTCCTACTGATGATGTGGATGAAAGAGGACTGAATAACCCATGAGCGATTTTCCTTTTTGTTGTTTTGATACAAATTCATAAATTTCATGACTCAATTGTGGTCATGAGCTACACATGCTATTCCTTAATCTTAAGTTGAATTCCAAGGAAAAAGAGAAGTTACCTCTTCAATTACACTACATACACCTTTGCAATTCTTCTTCACTTTGTGGTTGTGACCCACCCTATGCTCAAGCTGACTTCTCCCACTGTCACAACAAAATATCAAAATTACTTGTGTTCAACCTTTCCATTGGTCCTTCACCTTGTCTAGTAGCTTGCCATTGTGCACTCCTTGCACTTATGCTTCCAATTATGTTGAAGTCTTTGTTACTTCTAGTGGCAATCTTCAACACCTTCTTGATGATAGTTTTTCACACTTTAGTTGCTTTATGTGCACTCTCTTTGAATATTTTGTCATCCTCTTTGCACAATGTTTCTCTCTCTTTTCACACCTTGTCTCTCTCTTGGCACACCCCTTCATTGGCTAGTTTACGTGAAGCCTACCATTTGTGCAGAGGAAAAACCTTTTTTCCTTGCCAAAGATGATTCTATTTACTATAGTGTGAGACTATGTAAATTTGATCCGAATCATGACACATATAGATTGCTCTTCCTAGATTATCAAGGTCTTTGAACTCATACACTAGAAACTCCTTAATATGGGGCTTCTCTAACATAAATTTCCAAAAAAGCCTCTTCTATAGCTTCATTAGTGTAAAGCTCTATGGTGGCATTGTATGGAGGTATCTTGGTGGTGGCTATGAGCCTTGTCAGCATAGAGTTCTTCCTAGGAGTGGTTGGTACCTCCTTCTGAACATCCACCTTCATTTGAATTCAAAATCCATGTGTAGAACTCGTGGAGCACTTCTAGTCTTTATAAAGACTTGAAATCACTTGTACAATACATGGAAGGAATATACATACACGTGACCATCATTGTCTTGCTCCTTCAATGTTTTGCATCATCTTCTTTGCCAACAGTAATCTTGCAGAGGCTGGTGCTTTCTCTAAAGAGCTCTAAATTGCGAGCAAGATGGCTCCTTAGAAAGGTATTAATGTGTGGTTTATGCCTAAAATGTTTCCTAACATTTGGTTTAGTAGATTGGGAGAAATTGTAGTTTATCTTTCTTGGGGTCAATCTCTACATATTCCTGAAAAATAGGAGGTACCACCTTTGAGTGTCTGATTCATTCCTATAGCATATTTTGCCTATTCCTTATACTTCTGTGCATTATATACACTCAACCCTATGTGTATCACTCCTATAAAAGGATTTTTTCTAATTGTAATCACGCTGGTCGCTATGACCATTTGAATTTCATTGTCTCTTCCATAGATAATAAGTTTTTTGAGCTAGTCGACTCATGAACCTATCTGTTTTGTATCGACTTCTTCTCCTTGATGTTCAAAAGTACATAGTGAATTTCTTTGCACTTATCACATGCCTATAAGGTGTATTTGTGTCTCCATAAGCTTAAGGGCTGGTCTTGTGCCGGTTGGCTGGACCAAACTTTGTCACTTTGAAACCCACTTTTCTACCTCCTACAAGCTTTTCCAAGTTCTTTCAGTGGTATCAGCACTAGATCAAGATGCGTGAAGACTTTACCTCAATGATGGAGAAGCTTGATCAACACAACTATGCAGCTTGGAAAATCAGAATGGAGGCCTATTTGCAAGGTAGAATTCTTTATGGAACTGTAGCAGGTGATGAAGCTATGCCCATTCCAAGATCGAAAGGAGGACCTACACAAGAGGAGACACATAAGCTCACACTTTGGTGTGCAAGGGATGCTCAAGCAAGGTCGTACATACTAAACTCTATCTTTGAATTTCTATTACCACATATTAGAGAATTCAAGATATCTCAAGGGACTTGGGATGCCCTCGAGACTTTAATTTTTTGCTAGTACCAAAGCAAGAAAGAATCATCTTTGGAACGATTTCAACCAAATGAAGAAGACACCTAAGAAAACTATCACGGAGTTTGTTACCAAGGTCAAGGAGGTTGCAGATCAGTTAGCATCCATTGGAGAGCTGATTGAAGAAGAGGCTATCATGAGGCAAATTCTCAATGGGATTCAAAGTGATAAGCAATGGCAATCCTTCATGACGGTCTATGATCTCATAATGGATGTGCAAACTCCAGACTTCAACATCTTTCTTGGACAACTCTTCAATCAAGAAGCCAACAATAGCATAAAGGAAGGTAACTCCTATCATGGTAATTCAACTAGTGCTCTATATGCAGATAAGAAGGATAAGCAGAAAGACAAGAAGAAGGAAGAAGATGCACAAGAGACTTCCCAAGACAACTTTGCAAGTAAGAGCAAGTGGAAAGGGAAGAAGAAAGGAACAAAGCAAGACAAAGCCAAAGGTCATAATGTTCAACCTTGTGCCATATGCGATAAGACCAACCACACCACTCAAAATTGTTGGTTCAATGGGAAAATCCAGAAAGGAAGTGGAAGAGGTGGATATGGCAGCAATAGAGGCAGAGGTGGACACAACTTCAACAATAACTATAGAGGCTATAGTAGAAGGGACTTCAACAATTATTCAGAAGGTCAACCACATGAAGACTCATT
This sequence comes from Ceratopteris richardii, assembly GCA_020310875.1. Lineage (NCBI taxonomy): Eukaryota > Viridiplantae > Streptophyta > Polypodiopsida > Polypodiales > Pteridaceae > Ceratopteris > Ceratopteris richardii. The sequence continues at coordinate 48,295,808 of CM035419.1, read as the reverse complement.
GCTTCTTATGAACATAAGCCACAAAGAAGGTAATGAAGATGATCATTTGTTCTACATAGATTCAGGATCTTCAAATCATGTTGCAAACAACATTGCTCTTCTATCTGATTTGGAAAGTCCAAAGCATAGACATGAAGTAAAAACAGGGGATGATACAAAGCACAATGTGGAGAATATTGGTAATGTCAAAGCTTCCAATGGTAGGACAAACATTTTGAGTACGGTTCTCTATGTACCCACTATCACGAAAAACCTAGTAAGTGTAGGCCAATAGTTGAAAAAGGCTTGCAAGTTAGGTTCAGCTAGCATGAAGCTTTTGTGGAAGATCCATGTCAAGGCTTCAAGAAGATAGCCAGAGGTGAGAAGTATGGTAGGCTCATTACTTTTGAAGTAGGAGAAACCAATAATATATCTCTATTCACTTTTGGGTCTCAAACCCTTAGTGAGCTTGAAGTGTGGCATAAGAGACTTGCTCATGTGAATGAAAGAACCTTGAAGGATATATGCAGGGATCAAAGTGTTCTAGGGCTACCCAATATATCAAAGCAACACATGATCAACAGGTGTGATGCATGTCAGATTGGGAAGGCACAAAGACAACCATCAACCACAAAGGCTACATCCACAAAAACTTATTGGACTTAGTACATACAAATGTATGGGGACCAAGTAAGAACCTTCATTGGTAGGATCAAGGAATTATGTCTCATTTATTGATGTCCATAGTAGATGGACTGCTCTATACTTTATCAAGAGTAAGAATGAAGTGTTTGATTGGTTCAAAAAGTATTTAGCACATGTGGAGAATCATACAGGTAGACCACTCTAGAAGCTCAGATCTGATGGAGGGGGAGAATACTTCTCCAAAGATTTTGATGAGTTCTTGCAGGACAAATGTATCAAAAGGGAAGTGACTACCAGGTACTCTCCTCAACTAAATGGAATTGCAAAGAGGAGAAACAAGACATTGGTTGGATCAGCTAGAACAATGCTTGAAGAGAAGAAGTTTCCACATTATCTATGTGCATAAGCTATTTCAACTGCTGTGTACCTTGTCAATAGACCACCATCCAAATCGCTTCAAGGTGTGACTCCTTATGAAGCATGGCATGGAAGAAAACCTAGTCTTAGACATTGCAAGATTTTTGGTTGTTTAGCTTATGTTCATGTACCATCACAAATAAGAGGTAAGCTAGATGAAAGGGCAACAAAGGCAATGTTTATTGGATAAGATTCAACTTAGATGGGTTACAGGTTCTATAATCCTTCAACCAAGCGATTCACTACCAGTAGAGATGTTGTGTTTGAAGAACATAGACCTTGGTATGATGAAGACAAACAAAAGGTAACTCTACCATATGATCTTGATTATGATTCTCATCAATTAGGAAGCAAGAATGATACATAGGTCCACAATCCAAGACGTGATACAAATGATGATCAAGATGAAAGGGAAAAGGATTATAAGCTATGGAAGTCAAGAGGCAAAGCAAAGATGAAAGAGTTTGGAGAATGCTCCAAAAAAGCACCTAAAAGATCAGCAAGAGAGAAGAAACAACCAGAAAGGTATGGATATGATTCCACATTTGTTACGAAGCATTCAATCTACTTGGCAAAAGATTCAATTTCAGAAGAACCATCAACCTATGAAGAGCCAAAGGGAAACCCTAATTGGGAAAAGGCCATGAAAGAAGAAATAGATGCATTGAAGGAGATGGACACTTGGGATTTGGTTCCAATGTCACTAAATCAAAAGGTAATTGGTTGCAGATGGGTGTATAAAGTTAAAAGAAATTTAGATGGATCAGTTTGCAGGTACAAGGCAAGATTAGTTGCCAAAGGATGCTCACAAACTCATGGTATAGACTATGAGGAAACATTCTCACCAGTTGCAAAGATGACTACAATCAAGACATTTATAAGTGTAGATGCTGCAAGGAATTAGGGACTCCTCCAACTTGATGTGAAAAATGCATTCCTAAATGGTTGGATAAGTGAAGAGGTATATGTGTCACAACCACTAGGTTTTGAAAACCATAATCATCCATCTTATGTTTGTAGACTTAAGAAAGCATTGTATGGATTGAAACAAGCTCCTAGAGCTTGGAATTTGAGGTTGGTTACATATCTTCAAGATCAAGGGTTCAAAGCTAGCGACTGAGATCCTTCCCTATTCATCAAAAGGGATCATGATGAGGTTATCTATCTATGTGTATATGTAGATGATGTTATTGTGACAGGTGATGATCTAAATGGCATTCAAAGGATGAAGAGACACATGCAAGAGGAGTTCAAAATCAGTGACCTAGGTGAGCTCACATATTTCCTAGGTATGTAGGTGATATACACAGATGAAGGAATGTATTTGACTTAGAGAAGATACTTTCAGGATCTACTTCTCAAGTTCAAAATGGAGAACACTAAACCTATAGGTACACCTAAGTTTGGAGATGAATCATAAACTAAGTGTTTATGAAGGTGAGAAAATTGAAGACATAAAAGGAAATCAAAGCTTGGTAGGTAGCTTGATATATGCTACTCATACAAAGGCAGACATCTCATATAGTGTGGGAGTGCTTAGTCAACTCATGCACTCACCGAGAAGACCACAAATGGATGTAGCTAAGAGAGTACTTAAGTATTTCAAAGGTACAATCAATGAAGGTATATTCTATCCTTACTGTTCAGATTTGGATATCAAAATCTATTCAGATGTAGATTGGGCAAGAGCTAAGGATGATATAAGAAGTACTTCTGGTTATTGTAGGTTCAAATCTAGTGCCATGGAGTTCCAAGAAGCAACCAACAATTGCTTTATCCTCGACAGAAGCAAAGTACAAAGGCTTGACCATAGCAACTCAAGAGGCAATATGGTTAAAGGCATTGTATACAGATTTGGGACTTGTGAGTTATAAACCTCACATATTTGGAGATAATGTAAGTTCCATGCATCTAGTAGCAAACCCTATTTTCCATGCGAGAACCAAACACAGAGGTGCATTACCACTTCATTAGGGAGAATCTCTTGGCAAAGGAGATTGACATTTCTTTTGTTCTAGCTGAAAAGCAAGTAGCAGATACGATGACGAAGGCACTTGATGGAATAAAGATTTATAGATTCAAAGCTATGGTAGGTATTCAACCTATCCGAGAATGAAGACTCAGGCATACTTTAGCTTGAGGGGGAACTATTGGAACATCAAGCTTACACTATGCTTGAGTTGGATTTGATCTACATCAAAGTCTATCGTGTCCAAAGAATATCCATTGGAGAGTTCTTTTATTTATGCTCACTTATTGTACTATTTTTAAAATATTTTTCATGGATCTTTTACCGTTGTAAAGGCCTTGAGCTTTAAACATGTAAAAGTAAAAAGAGAGAGAAAAAATCTCATGAATTTGTGGTGGTTGAGTTGTAATCAATCAAGCAATCAATCACCTAAAAGTAGACAAACTAGATCTTCACTTTTCCTCGATTGTAGGAAAGTGAATTGATTCGCTCCAACAACCATTCCCACCTTTTGAATTCAAAATCCACTTGTGGAACCCGTGGGGCACTTCTAGAGTCTATATAGGGACTTGAAATCACTTGTACAATACATGGAAGCAATATACATACACTTGTGACCATCATTGTCTTGCTCCTTCAATTTTCTGTATCATCTTCTTCACCAACAGTAATCGTGGAGAGGCTGCTGCTCTCTCTACAGAGCTCCAAATTGAGTGCAAGATGACTCGTTAGAAAGGTATTAGTGACTAGTTTATGTCTCTAAATAGTCATAACATTTGGTTTAGTAAAGTGGGAGAAAGCTCAATGTTTCTATCTCGGGGTCAATCTCTACGTATTCCTGAAAAATAGGAGGTGCCACCGTTGAGTGTCTGATTCATTCCTATAGCATATTTTTCCTATTCCTTATAATTTTGTGCACTGTATACACTAAAACCTATGTTTATCACTCCCATAAAAGGATTTTTTCTAATTGTAATCACGATGGTCGCTATGAGCATTTGAAGTTCATTATCTCTTCCATAGATAGTAAATTTTTTGAGCTAGTCAACATGCAAACCTATCTGTTTTGTATAGACTTCTTCTCCTCGATGTTCCAAAGTACATAGTGCATTTCTTTGCACACATAACATACATATAAGGTCTATTTGAGTCTCCATAAGCTCAAGGTCTATTCTTGTGCCAGTTGGCTAGACCAAACTTTGTCACTTTGAGACTCACTTTTCTACCTCCTACAAGCTTCTCCAAGTTCTTTCATCTATTGTGATAGATTGGTGATTATCATCATTTTTTTCTTTCATAAAAAATGGTTTATCTCAAGGGATGGGGCTCTATCACAATAGAGGGGCCTTGTTGCAATTTTTGTTCATTGCATATTGGTTTTTCATGATAGATATGCCTTTATTCATGATAGAGGATGTTTTGTTGGGTCTAAAGTATATCAAAATAGATTTTTTTCATGATGTAGTGGTCTTTCATGTTAAGGGAGTGTTCTTTCCTGATAGAAGGTGTTAGTTGGGGATTGTTCTATTGCGATAGATGGGGATCTATCATGATAGGCCGAGTATGTCTTGTAAGAGAGGGTGTTTGTTGCAAGAGGCTATCTCTTGCAAGAGAGGGTTTCTCTTGAAAGAGAGGTGTCCCATGCAAGAGAGGGTCTCTTGCAATGGATATGGGTCGAACACATGTCCCAGTTTTGGTCTATGGTGATAGAGCCAAAACAATTGCCCCTTTTTTGATGCCTCTATGGCACTAAGATGGCTTTCAGGAGTTGTTTGTCCTTGCATATATGAAAAATCAAACTAGCAATATTTTGATCTATCACGAAAAACCAAGGTAGTCAACATGAGTCCTTAAAAAGTCTATGTTGTACCTGTGTAGAGTGCTACAGATGATGATGAAGCTAGATTTTCATGAAAACATCAAGAAAACACAAAAATACAAAACAACACTTTTCCTCTATCTCACAGGCACACAAATAAGCAAATGTGAAGGGGATGAGTGGTGTTGAGATATCAAACTCAACATGTGATGATCGAGGATGAGACGTATTACTTTTTCATTTCTCTAACATGTATAGTGGTCACACCCATATGTGTTAGGAATACTTCATTGAGCTTTACTAGATTTATATATCGAGAGTTATGGGACATTTCTTTCTTTCTAACTTACTCATCCGCATACATTAGGATTTTCCTTATGTATTGGTTTTTATATATTGCACTAGTTGTATTGTTGTATTAGGTCATTCTTGTACATTACTTTTATGTAATAGAAGAAGAAGAAGATGATGATTCTTCCTTGCCTCAATCTCTATTTGCTCCTCTTTGAGTGTGAGAGTGTGTGAGTGATCTCTCTTCCTTATCTCCTTTCTCATGACATGGTATCATAGCCACTGTGGCTATAGAGAGCTCGTGGAAAAGGCTGACGATGAAGAGTACGAGAGAAGGCATGGAGAAAGCACAATTCACAAATGACCTCAGTTGTTATGGAAATTGGTGTGAAGGTAGGAGCTCGACCTCCATTTTGAGACTCCAAGGTGGGGCTCATAGAAAAACCAATTCATTTTGCAAAATTATAGCTTCCTTCTATTTGGAAACACTCAAATATTCGAGATCCAAAATTTCAAGCAATTTTGTGTACTATTGATACATGAAGACTATTTTTTTTTTGAGATCGAAATTTCATGCCACAGTGTGATAGCATTCAAGTAGAGGTACTACTTCTAGTGTTTTTGTTGTCAATCACTGCAAAAATGGCAAGTGCTGATTGAATGAATCAAGTTATGAGTGATACACTTAACAAGAACAATTGCCATGCGCAAAGATTCATAATGAAAAATATCTTGATGGGAAAAGGCTACTGAAGTACACCAAAGGAGAGAATGAAAATGCTGGATAATCACTAGAGAGGAATCAGATTGTGGACCAGTTAAGAGTATATGAAGAATGGAATCAAGGAGCATGAAAGGTAATGTATTGGTTGTCTGTTAGCATACAAGATAGCATGATTGGGCACATATAGGATGCCAAAACAACAACATAGGCTTGGAATAGTTTGCTCACATTGTATGAGACCAATACAAAGGCACACAAATTGCAACTCAAGAATGAGCTACACATAGTGGAGAAAAAGAGCATATTGATAAGTGACTACACCCTAAAAATCAAAAGCATATGTGAGCCACTTGCATCTATGGCATGAATGTAGATGATGATGAAAAGGTGGAATTGTTCCTTTGTGGTTTAGGAATTTCATATAAGCAATTTAGAACGTCTATTCAAACCAAGGAGAATATTCTAAATTTTGCTAACTTGGTGTCCAAGTCGATAATTGAAGAAAAGAATATTTGTAAGGACTCAAACTCCCAAGGAAAATCTAGGTTTGAGTAGGTACTCTACTTTGGTAGTGATAGAGCCTTCTAAAGTGGAAGAGGACACAATAACCAAGAGCAAGATCAATAACAAAATCATGTAGGAGGTAGAGGATACTTTCGAGGCAAGGGAAGCCAAAGAGAGTGTAGAAATCTCCAAAGAAATGATTCAGGTAATCATAGCAGAGGATGCTAGAATTGTGGTAAATGTGGTCACTTTGAATGTGATTGTAGGTCGAAGAATCAAAATAACAGAAGGCAGCAAAACAACTGTGCGTCCACAAGTGCAGATGATTTTGAGAAGCTGTTCATGGTCCAACATAATATGATGAATATGATGTCTGCTCATAATTTGAAATCAGATGGTATTGTTTGATATGTTGATTCAAGTGCTTCAAATCACATGACTAGTCATGCAAAATGGTTTAGTAGTTTGTAAAAATGTTCAGTTCCTAGATATGTTGAAACAAGGAATGAAACATCACATCCTATCAAGAGTACAGGAAACATAGCACTATGTGTGGAGGACACGAAGGTAAAACATCTTGCTGATGTGCTGCATGTTCTAAATATAACAAAGAGTCTAGTTTCTATTGGACAAATAGGTAACTATGGATTACAAGTTAGGTTCAATACTGATTGGATATATGTAGAAGAATACAAACACAATGGAAGATTGATCGCCAAAGGAAACAAAGTGGGTAGGATGTTCACCTTGAATGTGAAAATTCTTGAAATGAATGCAACCATGTTTGCAAAAGCTACAGGCATTATTGTTGATATAGAGATTTTCCACAAGCAAATTGGACATGCAAATTTGCAGAGGGTGAAATTGATACAGTCAAAGGAGCTTGTCAATGGGCTACAAAATTTCAAGGTTGTAGAAATGTAGAAGGTATGTGCATGTCAATTTGGTAAACAATCACGGGCATCATTTTTGCATGACAAGCATGTTAGAATGTGCTAGTAATAGTACATATAGATGATTGGGGTCCTCCAAAGACCACATCTATGGGAGGATGTAGGTTTTATGTCACTTGCATTGATGACCATACATGGAAAGTATGGGTTTACTTCATGAAAGAGAAGAGTGAAGTCTTAACACACTTTTAAAATTTCAAGGCTATGGGGGAAAAGCAGATAGGGAAGTATATGAAAACACTGAGATCTAATGGAGGAGGTGAATACATGTCAAATGAGTTCAATAGCTCTCAAAAAAGTCATGGAATTCGATGATAGTTTTGATGAAGGTACACACCACAATAGAATGACATTGCTGAATGCAAAAATAGACATATTACACAAATAGCAAGAGTGTTGATGGCTGAGAAGAATATGCCTCATTGTTATTGGACATAAGCTATGCACACTGTTGTATACATCATGAGTAGAACTATAAGAGAAGTTTATAGGTAAAAAGAAAAACTTATCACATATGAAAATGTTTGGATATGTTGCATAGGTACATTTTCTAGATGAGTTGAGGACAAAGATTGATCTAAAAGAGAAGAAAATGTATATTTATTGGGTAGTCCCTTGAGCAAAAGGGATATAAATTCTACAATCCACTCACACAACAAGTGAAGGTAATCAGAGATGTGCTATCTGATGAAATGTCAAGCTTCTATGAATATGCCAAAGAAGGGCTTAATCTTGAATCAAATGACGAAGGAAATGTTGAAAAACATGACCAAGGTAATACAAGATGCTGAACCTTCTTGTTTTGCAAATGCAATTGGAAATGTAAATTGAGAGAAAGTTATGGATGCAAAGATGGCTACATTTTATGGAAATGAAACATGGAAGCTAGATCCATTGCCGCAAGGAAATAAACCCATAGGCTGCAAGTGAGTTTACAAGGTAAAGCACAATTGTGATGGCATCATACATAGGTATAAAGCATGATTGATAGCAAAAGGATATGCATAGACATATGGCATTGATTATGAGGAAACTTTCAGCCATGTAGAAAGCATTATAGAGGTAAAGAAACTCCTTATGCAACAATTTGACATGAAAGATCTTGGTGTGCTGTGCTATTTCTTGGGCATTGACTTTATAGATAAAAAAGTAGGTATATGGATGTCACAAAGGCAATATGCCTTGAGTATGTTGCAAAAGTATGGTATGATTGATTGTATGCCAATTTCTATGCCATTAGATCAAAACTTGAAGTTGGATCCTACACCAGGTGAAACTTTGGAAAATGCTACAACGTACATGAAAATTATGGGAAGTTTGATATATCTAACAATTAGAAGGCCTCATCTAAGCTACACTCTTGGAATTGAAAACTCAATTTATGCAGGTTCCCAAGAAACCACATTTAGATGCTTTTAGATACACTCTATGATATGTGGGTGTTACTTTGGATTATGCATTGTTTTATGGAGCTAGTGTAGAATTGTAGGTTCATGGATACACGGATGGAGATTGGGTTGGTAGTATTCTAGATAGACTAGAAGATCTACTAGTGGCTTTCTATTCTCACTTGGAAGTGCACATATCCCATGGAACCTTAAGGAGCAACCCACTTTTGCTTTGTTGAGTACAGAGGTTGAGTATAGAGATGCTGCAATGATAGCATGTGAAGCATCAAGGCTAGAGATGTTACTTGCAGATTTAGGTGTGGAAGTGCAAAAGCCTATCATCATCTATTGTGATAATCTTAGCAACATACAATTACCAAGGAACATTGTTTTTCATGCTAGAACAAAGCATATCGAGGTTCATTATCATTTCATTAGGGGAAATGTATTAGTAGGTGGTATTGACCTTGTTTATGTGAGGTCAAATGAGCAGGATGCTAATATTTTCACTAAAGAACTTGGAGCTGAGAAGTTGAAGAAGTTTTGAAAGATGCTTGTATTACAAGACATGACATTGAGCTTCAAGGGGAGTGTTGAGATATTGACCTTAGCATGTGATGATCCAATATGACACATATCACTTTTTCATTTCTCTGACGTGTATAGTGGTCATGCCGGTATATGTTAGGGATACTTCATTTATTAAGATATCAAGGTCAACATGTGATGATCTGGGATGACACATATCACCTTTTCATTTCTCTGACATGTTTAGTGATCATGCCGATATATGTCAAGGACAGTTCATTGAGCTTCACTAGATTTATCTACTGAGAGTGATGGCACATTTGTTTTCTTGTCAACTCACTCATTCATGGACATTAGGATTTTTCTTATGTACTGTTCTTTATATATTGCACTATTTGTATTGTTGTTTTAGGTCATTCTTGTATATTCCTTTTATGTAATAGAAGTAGAAGAAGAAGAAGAAGAAGAAGAAGAAGAAGAAGAAGAAGAAGAAGAAGAAGAAGAAGAAGAAGAAGAAGAAGAAGAAGAAGAAGAAGAAGAAGAAGAAGATCATTCTTCCTTGCCTCAACATGTGAATCTATGTGTGTGCTTCTCTTTGATTGTGAGAGTGTGTGTGTGTGAGCTCTCTTCCTTATCTCCTTCCTCGTGACATGGTATCAGAGCTAGTGTGGCCATAGAGAGCTCATGGAGAAGGCCAAGAGTGAAGAGTACGCGAGAAGACATGGAGAAAGCATGATTCACAAATGACCTCAGATTGCTATGAAAAGTGGCATTAAGGTAGAAGGCATCAAAATATTATCGAGAGTTATACATTTAAGGGCACTGTTTTTGTCAGATTTCTATATTGGAGCCATCTTGACCTCAGTTTTGAGCCTGCAAGGTGGGGCCCATAGAAAAACTAGGTTAGTTTGCAAAATTGTAACTTGCGACCTCTTAGGCTATGCTAAAATACTCTAGATCCTAAATTTCAAGTAGTTTCGTATATTGTTGATACATGAAAACAAAGTTTTTCTGAAATCAAACTGTCACGTCCAATTGCGACAGTGTTCAAGTAGAAGTAATACCTGTAGTGTTTTGCAGTGTTGTGAACCGTGGGAGAAATGACAAACGTGGAAAGAATGAGTCAGCTTATGAGTAATAAGCTGGACAAGAACAACTTCCATGCTTGGAGATTCAGAATGATGAATTTCCTTATTGGAAAAGGTTATTGGAAGTACATAGAAGGAGATAACCAAAATGCTCCATAGTTACCAGAGGGGAATTAGACTGCAAACATGTTAAGAGCATATGAGGAATGGAATCAAGGAGCACGAAAGGTAATGTATTGGCTATCTTTTAGCACAAAGGATAGCATGATTGGGCACATATTGGATGCCAAGACTTCGAAAGAGGCTTGGAATAGTTTGGTCACATTGTATGACACCAATACAAAGGCACAAAAATTGCAACTCAAGAACGAGATGCATACACTAGAGAAAAAGGTCATGTTGGTAAGTGACTATACCTTGAAAATCAAAAGCATATGTGAGTCACTTACATCTATTGGTGTGAATGTAGATGATGATGATAAGGTGGAAGTGTGCCTTCATGGTTTAGGAGCTTCATACACGTAGTTCAGAACATCCATTCATACCAGAGAAAGTATTCCAAATTTTGATGATATGGTATCCATGCTGACTATTGAAGAGAAGAATCTTGCTGAGGATGCAAAATCCCAAGGAAAACCTAGTTTTGAGCAGGTATTCTACTCAAGCAGAGGAAGAGGCAGAGGTAGAGGCTTTGGAAGTGGAAGAGGACACCATAACCAAGACCAAGGTCAACAACAAAATCATGCAAGAGGTAGAGGACAATTTCAAAGCATGGGGAGCCAAAGAGGCCGTAGAAATTTCCAAAGAAATAATTCAGGTAATGAGGGTAAATGATGTTGGAATTTGGTAAAAGTGGACTTTTTGAACATGATTGTAGGTTGAAGAATCAAATTAACAGAAGGCAAGAAAGAAACTATGCATCCACAAGTGCTGCAAAATGGTTTAGTAGTTTGCAGAGACTATCAGTTCCTAGATATGTTCAAACATGGGATGACAGATCATACCCTATGGAGCATCCACAAGTGCAGGTCATGACTTTGAGAAGCTATTCATGGTCCAACATCACATGATGAATACAATGTCTGCTGGCCTTTCAAAATCAAATGGTAATTTCTAGATGTTGATTCAAGTGCTTCAAATCACATGACAAATCATGCAAACTGGTTTAGTAGTTTGCTGAGATTGTCAGTTCTTAGATATGTTCAAACATGTGATGACACATCATATCCTATTAAGCATACATGAAACATAGCACTATCTACGGAGGAGGAAGTAGGGCTTGAAATTGATGCTCAAAATGGGCATCAAATGCCATTCTGGGCATCATCCTTTGATGCCCATATAGAGCATGTGGGCATCACAAGGGATGTCCATTAATGAGACTTGGGCATCCTCGATAGCATATATAGTATAGATATATGAAATGATATATCAAACATATATAGGATTTGTATCATATATGTGAACGGAGGCTCTCGTGTCATACATCCAGACAATATAAAAAGTGTATGTGCCACATTCACACGTTGGCCATGGAAATGGGCTAGCGGTCACCAATGATCTACACGTTTGCTCCGCATCCATTATCAAGTGAAAGCCATGTGATAGTATCGAAATTTGAGAGCCTTAGCGCCTCCCAAAGCTTACACACAAGATGGAAGATTGATTGCCAAAGGAAACAAAGTGGGTAGAATGTTCACCTTAAATGTGAAAATTCTTGAAATGAATGCAGCCATGTTTGCAAAAGGTGCAGAAGTTATTGATGATATAGAGATTCTGCACAAACAAATTGAACATGCAAACTTGGAGAGGCTAAAATTGATGCACTCAAAGGAGGTTGTCCATGGAATACAAAATTTCAAGGTTGCAGAGATGCAAAAGGTATGTGCAACATGTCAATTTGGTAAACAATCAAGAGCATCATTTCTGCATGACAAGCATGTTAGTGAGAATGTGCTAGAAATAGTACATACAAATGTTTGGGGTCCTCCAAAGACCACATCTATGGGTGGTTGCACGTTTTATGTTACTTTCATTGATGACAATACATTTCATGAAAGAGAAGAGTGAGGTGTTCACTCACTTCTAGAATTTTAAAGCTATGGTGGAGCAAAAGGGATATAAATGTTATAACCCACTCATGCGACATGTGAAGGTAAGCATGTTGATATATTTAGGTAGTGATGTGTGTGAATACTCTAGGACTACCGAGGCACTTTTTTCCCTCTTTAGGAGGTTTTTTTCCCCCGGCTTGTATATACGCATATTGCCCTAATGGGCTACTTATCTTTGTACATTCTCTAGTAATACATTCAGTATTGTGTGTTGTGCTCCAAGCTTCTTCTTCTTCCTTGTGCTACTCGTGTGCTTCCGCAGATGTCTAACTCCAACGATTGGTATCAGAGAAGGTCGCCGCTTCATCTAGGGCATGGTCGACACTCCACCAGTTGCAGTCTCAAATTCGCACGAAATTTGGTGGGCATACTCAGGATGTTTCTGAGATCAAAACAGCTTCACTTTGTGGTGCCAAAATCGTGATCTGAGCTCGTTTCGGCCTCCGAACGCACTATCACAGTGTTTGTGTAGGCTATTTTGTCTTTTTGTGCCAAAGGTATTTTAGTCACCGGCCATGGCTAAAAGCAGTGATGTATTTCGTATGTTGGCTGTTGAGGATAAGTTGGATGGTACCAACTACCTGTTGTGGGCTTATATGATGCGACATGTATTGTTTGCACAAGGACTTTGGAACATTGTGCAGGGTGTTGGGAAACATCCTATCACACCTGCAATTGTTACAACAGTAGGTACTGAAGCTGATGCAAAAGGTGTCGAAGATGATGATATTTTGCATATTCCTATTCGTGTTGCGGTTCCTGCTGCACCTACTGTAGAGCAAATTCGTTGGGATGGCAGAGATGCCCAGGCACATGCATTGATAGCTCTGTCTGTCAAACCTGCCATTATTCCTCACATTCCCTCTTGCAAAACAACTAAGGATGCTTGGGATACACTTAGCACATTGTACCAAGCTAGGAATGAGGCTTGTGTTGCTTACCTCCGAAACCAATTGGAGAGTGAGCACATGAATGAAGGTGATTCTATGGACAATTTTCTAATGAAGATCAAAGACTTGAAGGAACAGTTGATTTCTGCTGATGAGGTTATACCAAATAGCTCACTTGTGGAGACCGTTCTGAATGGTCTTCCTGATTCATATCAGAGTTTTGCTTCTACTCTTCAGTTGATGATGAAAGGCAACCCAAATGCCTTGTCATTTGAGGAGTTAGTTTCTATTCTATTGTAGGAAGATCAGTCTAGGAAAAATAGTTCTATTATGCGTGTTGTAGATCAAGCCTTCCTCGATAGTCAGAAGCAAAGGAAAATGGAGCTCTTCTACTAGTAAGCAAAAATCTACAAATGCTGCACATTCGAAGAAGGAAGATAAAGATGAGAAGAAATCAGAAAAGCAAAAATTGTTTTGCAAGTACTATAAAGGGAATGATCATATCATAAAGAACTGTCCAAAATTGGCTGCAAAAGAGGCAAAGAAAAAGGAGGCTGGAATGGTTGTTGCAGAGGCCTCTACACCAAAAACAGTGTCTACTAATCTTGTGCAGGAAGAAGAATGGGCGTTTACTATTGTTTGCAGTTTTGACCCATCTTCTCATGAGCAGTGCATGTCTGCAGTAGACTTAGATGTTTGGTACTTTGACAGTGGGGCGATCAAACATATTACCTCGTAACATAGTTTCTTCTCTTCACTCGAGCCTACCCCTATAGGGAGTACTGTTACATGCGCCAACAACTCCTCTTATCCTATTATGGGAGTTGGTAAGATCATTTTGACTACTGCTGATGGTAGTTCTTTCACTTTGTCAGATGCTTTGTTTGTGCTAGGGATCAAGAAGAATCTGTTATCAATTTCTACATTAGCCAAGATTGGCTTGGTTGTGAAATTTGTTGATGATAGATGTACAATTCATGATCTGTCAAATGGCGATGTTATTCTTGCTTTTGGCATTTTATGTTGTGGGCTGTATAAGCTCATAGACTATGAAATATCTATGAATGATTCGGCATGTGCAGTATGATTCTCAGACTATGACAGATGCAAAGCTTTGGCATGCACGCTTTGGTCATCTGAATTTTGCTAGTTTGCTATGCCTGCAGAAATCTAATATGGTTTCTTCTTTGCCCAAACTTGAGGCACCTGGAAAACATGTTTGTGAAGGCTGTATTTTTGGCAAAATGTAGCGTTCTTCCTTTCCAAAAGATGGTTCAGTTCCGGCTACTGAGAAATTGCAGCTTGTACATAGTGATGTATGTGGTCCTATGTAGACACCTTCTTTTGGAAATTATCTTTACTTCGTGACTTTCATCGATGATTTTTCCAAGCATGCATGGGTATATCCATTGAAGGCAAAGCCCGAAGTGTTCATATGCTTCAAACAGTTTTTGGTTTTGGCTAAAAATCTGTCAGCATGCAAAATGGGCACCCTCCATTTTGATTGAGGGAGGGAATATATGTTTTCTGATTTTAATGCATTTCTGGTTGAACATGGGATAAAACACCAGTGTATGGTGCCGTATACAACTCAAAAGAATGGAGTTGCTGAACGAAAGAACAGGTCACTCATGGAGATGGCGAGGTGTATGGTCAAGAGTCAGGCTTTACCACATAGTTTCTGGCTTGAGGCTGTTATGTGTGTAGCATATGTACTTAACACGTGTCCTACTAAAGCACTATAGTCCATCACTCCATATGAGGCTTGGCATGATCGCAAGACATCTTTTGTTGATCTGCGTGTTTTAGGTTCTTTGGCATATGCATTAGTGCCTGAACAACATCGCAGAAAATTGGATGATAAAGCAGTAAAATGTATTTTTGTTGGGTACAATTCTGAAAGTAAAGGCTATCATCTATATCATCCACAGACTAAATGCATTCTGGTTAGAAGTGATGTTTTTTTTTGTGGAAGATGCTATTCAACCATTGCTTTCATGTACTAAGGAGACATCTATTAGCTCTAAAGACATGTATGATACTTTGCTACCTCTTTTTACAGGTGAACAGTCTAGTGCTGGTCCTAATGAGACAACTTCTTAGCCTTTGCAGGTTTCATGTGATGATGTAGATCATCCCATTTCTGATGCAGATTTACATGATGCACTTTTTGATGAGAGAGCTGATATTGAGGAGGCAAAAACTATGCCAAAATGGCTGGTGCAGACTTTGCATGATAGCAAATTAGATGCACCTCTATCATATCGTACTTGTTCAGGCTCTCATAATGCCTCTTTTGCATCAGATTGCTATGCTATGGCTGCATCTTGTCTTTGTGATGAGACTAAGCCTGTTTTGTTTGATGAAGCACAAAGTTCTGAACATTTTATGGCTGCAATGCAATCTGAATATGATGCTATCATGAAGAATGGTACTTGGTCTTTATGTGATTTGCCTCCTGGCAAGAAGGCCATTGGTACTAAGTGGGTATACAAGCTGAAGCGTAAGCCTCGTACAGTTGATAGGTATAAGGCTAGGCTTGTTGCAAAGGGTTATGCGGAGGAAAAAGGCATTGATTTTGATGAAACCTTTGCTCCTACTTGTCGTATGATGACTGTTTGTAGCATCTGTGCACTTCAAGTCCATCATGGCTATGACACTTGTGTGTCCACTAGTGGATTTTGCTTCATGCTTATTAGCTCATGTATATCTTGGTTGAGCAAGAAGCAGCCTACTGTGGTCACTTCCAATTGTGAGGCTAAGTATAGGGCAGCTTTCATAGCGACTGTTGAGTGCTGTGGCTCAGATGCCTTATGGCTGATTTGGGTGTTGGTCAGTCTTCTGCCACCATCATCTTCACTAACAGTCAGAGCGCATTGGCAGTTGCGAGGAACCCTTTGTTCCATGCTCGCACTAAGCACATTGAGGTGCATTATCACTATGCCAGGGAGAGGTTCTCTGCTGGGGATATCAGCTTGGCATATGTGCCCACACAGGAGAACATTGCAGACCTTTTCACAAAGGCTCTGTCGAGGGAGAAGTTTGAAGCTTTCTGCAAAGCTTTGGGCTTACTTCCTTTTGTGGAGTGATTTCCACATAGCTTGGCACTTCCTTATACATGAGTGCCAACTACTTGTTCACTGCATCACTCCTAGGGGGGATTTGTTGATATATTTAGGTAGTGATGTGTATGAACACTCTGTGACTGCTGGGGCACTTTTTTCCCTCTTTAGGAGGTTTTTTTCCCCCAGCTTGTATATACGCCTATTGCCCTAATGAGCTACTTATCTTTGTACATTCTCTAGTAATACATTCAGTATTGTGTGTTGTGCTCCAAGCTTCTTCTTCCTTGTGCTATTCGTGTGCTTCCACAAATGTCTAACTCCAACAAAGCAGAGATGTGGTTTTTGATGAAATGTCGAGCTTCTATGCAGATGCCAAAAAAGGAATTCATCTTGAACCAAATGACAAAGAAAATGCTAAAAATGCAAGTGTAGAATCTCAAGTTTTGAGTGGACTGGATGCATCATCAAGCGATAGTTCCAAATCAAATGCATCAAGTGGAAAAATGCATGGAAATTTTAGTCCCACAAGTTCATCAAATACATCCAAGAAAGGTAAAGAAAAGTGTTATGCTAGTAGTAAAGCATCTATAGGTTTTGAAGACATTGATGGAGAACTAAGAAGTTCAAAAAAGAGTCTTGATGAGGAACTTGGGTTGATCTTTGTGAAGACTCCACGAGTACGAAAGGAACGTGCAAATGATAGAAGGAGAAGTGACCCAGGACCAAGAAGATATGAAAGGATGTGAAATTTAGTGCAATGATTGACATGACAATTACATGGCTCACCATTGTGCCTACATGAGAGAGGTAATAAAAGATGCTGAACCCCTTTTTTTTGAAGATGCAATTGGGAATGGAGATTGGAAGAAAGCTATGGCTGCACTTTACAAAAATGAAACATGGAAACTAGTTCCATTGCCCCAAGGAAAGAAACCCATAAGCTACAAGTCCGTTTAGAAGGTAAATCACAATGCTAATTGGTAGCATAAACGGGTACATACCACGATCGGTAGCAAAAGGATATGCACAGGCATATGGCATTGATTATGAGGAAATGTTTAGCGCTATAGATAAAATGTCTACAATCAAAACACTTGTTGCATTAGCTATATCAAAAGGATGGACTTTGCATCAGATGGATGTGAAGAATGCTTTCCTACATGGTGAGTTACAGGAAGTAGTATAAATAGATTCAAACAAGCCCCTCATGCTTGGCATGCAAGGATTGTTGACTACTTAACCACCATTGGATTTGTATGGACTCAAACAAGCCCCTCATGCTTGGCTTTGTATGGACTCAAACAAGCCCCTCATGCTTGGCATGCAAGGATTGTTGACTACTTAACCACCATTGGATTTTCTATGTGTGATGTAGATCATTCATTTTTATGCAAAGAAGGGTGATGATGGGATCATGATTGTGGATTTTTATCTTGATGACTTGATTGTAGGAAATGACAATGAAGCAAAGGAAATTGCGGGAAGTTTGATATATCTCACAATTACAAGACCTGATCTAAGATACATTGTTGGACTTGAAAATCAATTTATGGAGGTTCCTAGGAAGCCTCATTCAGATGCTTTGAGGCACACTCTACATTATGTGAGTGCTACTTTGGATTATGCATTGTTTTATGAAGTCGTTGTAGATTTGTAGGTTCATAATACACCAATGGAGATTGGGATCGTCGAATTCTAGATAGACGATCTACTAGTGGCTTTCTATGCTCACTTGGGAGTGCAACTATTACATGGAGTAGCAAGAAGCAACCCACTGTTGCTATGTCAAGTATAGAGGTTGAATATAGAGGTGCTGCAATGGCAGCATGTGAAGCATCATGGTTAGAGATGCTACTTTCCGATTTAGGTGTGGAAGTGTAAAATCCGATCATCATATATTGTGATAATCGTATCAACATTCAATTAGCATGAAATCCTATTTTTCATGCTAGAACATACTATATCAAAGTACATTATCAGTTCATTAGAGAGAAGGTATTAGCAGGTGATATTGATCTTGTTTATGTGAGGATAGATGAGCAGGTTGCTAATATTTTTACTAAAGCACTTGGAGTAGAGAAGCTAAAGAAGTTTCGGAAGATGCTTGAACTAGAGGACATGACCTTGAGCTTGAGGGGGAGTGTTGAGATATCAAGCTCAACATGTGATGATCCAAGATGACACGTATCAATTTTTCATTTCTCTAACATGTATAATGGTCACGCCAATATATGTCAGAGATACTTCATTGAGCTTTACTAGATTTATCTACTGAGAGTGATTGAACATTTGATTTCTTGCCATCTCACTCATTTGTGGACATTAGGATTTTCCTTATGTAATGTTCTTTATATATTGCACTATTTGTATTTTTTTTTAAGGTCATTCTTGTACATTCCTTTTATGTAATACAAGAGGAAGAAGATCATTCTTCATTGCCTCAATATGTATGTGTGCTCCTCTTTGCTTGTGAGAGTGTGTGTGTGAGCTCTCTTGCTTATCTCCTTCCTTGTGACATCATTGAGGTTTACTAGATTTATCTACCAAGAGTGATGGCACATGTGTTTCTTGCCAGCTCACTCATTCGAGAACATTAGGATTTTCCTTATGTACTATTCTTTATATATTGCACTAGTTGTATTGTTGTATAAGGCCATTCTTGTACCTTATCGTTATGTAATAGAGGATGATATGATGCTCATGAGTGACTGATGTGAGTGAAGGTGAAGATGAGAATCACACAATATGCACACACATATACACACACACACACACACACACAAGGTAGGGAAAACATATATGAGCAATAGAAGGCAATTACTTCTCAATTATAATAATTCCCAATGAACTTAAGAACTTATTTTCTCAAAAATTACTATAAAAAAGCCTCCCTAAAAATGAGCTCTCTAGGTCTATTTATAGTTTTCTACTAGTGTTGGTCAGTTTAAGACACAATGTCTGGCATAGTAAAAAATGTTTTAAAGCTAATTTGGGGTATCTAATGAGCTCCCAAAACTATGAAAAATTGTATGTAGGTTCTACTAGAATCTTGAAGCTTGTGGAATCCTCAACTTGCACAAAATGGAGCATCCAATTACGAAATTGGGTTTTTGTATGTACAATTGTAGTAATGAAAATCACTCTTTGAAGTTTGAAAAATTATTAATGTTTGAGAAATATGAATCAATACCACTTATCTCAACATGAACCATTCTTGCTTTGATTCAAATCATCTTGCACCTCGTGTGCATACTCCCTCTAGCTTGACCTTTACCTTCTATGCCAACAAAATCATAGCACAAATGTTGCATATTTTGAGATGCAAGATCACATAGTCCACTCTTCGAGCCTTTCCTTTGCATATCCATCATCCTTTGTAATTTTATGTACCCATTTCTTTTTTTCACAAGTCCAACTTTGAAATCTATTTATTTCCAATTGACAAGTGTTGGAGTTAGACGACTGCGGAAGCACGCGAACAGCACAAGGAAGAAGAAGAAGCTTGGAGCACAACACACAAGACTGAATGTATTACTAGAGAATGTACAAAGATAAGTAGCCCATTAGGGCAATAGGCGTATATACAAGCCGGGGGAAAAAAACCTCCTAAAGAGGGAAAAAAGTGCCCCGGCGGTCCTAGAGTGTTCACACACATCACTACCTAAATATATCAACAAATCCCCCCTGGAAGTGATGCGGTGAACAAGGAGCTGGCACTCATGTATAAGGAAGTGCCGAGCTATGTGGAAATCACTCCACAAAAGGAAGTAAGCCCAAAGCTTTGCGGAAAGCTTCAAACTTCTCCCTAGGCAGAGCCTTCGTGAAAAGGTCTGCAATGTTCTCCTGCGTGGGCACATATGCCAAGCTGATCTCCCCAGCAGAGAACCTCTCCCTGACATAGTGATAATGCACCTCAATGTGCTTAGTGCGAGCATGGAACACAGGGTTCCTCGCAACTGCCAATGCGCTCTGACTGTCAGTGAAGATGGTGGTGGCAGAAGATTGGCCAACACCCAAATCAGCCATAAGGCGTCTGAGCCACACACACTCAACAATCGCTGTGAAAGCTGCCCTATACTCAGCCTCACACCTGGAAGTGGCCACAGTAGGCTGCTTCTTGCTCAACCAAGATATACATGAGCTACCAAGCATGAAGCAAAAACCACTGGTGGACACACGAGTGTCATAGCAACCAGCCCAATCTGAGTCAGAAAAAGCATGCAAATCTGGCGGTAGTGATCCCCCCTTGGGATAAAACAACCCAAGTAGCCGAGTACCACTCAAGTAGCGAAAGATGCGCTTAACCGCTTTCCAATGCATGACTCCTGGGCAATGCATAAACCTGCTCATCTGTGAGACAGCAAACTGAATATCTGGCCGAGTAATGCATAAGTAAATCAAGCATCCAACGGCCTGCTGATAGAGAACAACATCAAATGCATCTCCAGCATCATGAAGACTCAATCGTAAACCTGTCTCCATAGGAGTGGCAATAGGCTTACAGTCTTCAAGGCCAAAACGCTGCAATAATGTGTCAATATATTTCGTTTGACACAAAGCCATTCCACCATCAACTTGCATAAACTGAATGCCCAAATAGTGATGCAAATGCCCCAAATCAGACATCTCAAATGAGGCATGCAAATCAGCCTTGAAATCAGCAATATGCTTCTCAAGAGGACCAGTGAGCAGCATGTCGTCTACATAGACAACAATGATCAGAAGCACATCATTAGCACGCTTAACATATAAGGTGCTTTCAGTTGGACTGTTCTCAAAACCATGTGCAATCAGATAGGCATGTATTTTCTCATACCAAGCACGTGGTGCTTGCTTTAAACCATATAACGCCTTCTTTAACCTGCACACCTGGTTTTCATGCCCTTTCTGCACAAAGCCACGGGGCTGAAAAACATACACTTCTTCATGCAAGTCACCATTCAGAAATGCTGTTTTAATGTCCAACTGATGTACATTCCAACCATGATGGGCTGCAAGTGCACAAATGCTCCGAACAGTAGTCATACGGCATGTAGGTGCAAAGGTCTCATCAAAATCAATGCCTCTTTCCTGTGCATAACCCTTTGCAACAAGCCTAGCCTTATACCTGTCAACTGTACCATCAGGTTTACGCTTCAGCTTGTATACCCACTTAGTGCCAATGGCCTTCTTGCCAGGAGGCAAGTCACATAAAGACCATGTACCATTCTTCATTATAGCATCATATTTAGATTGCATAGCAGCCATCCAATTTTCTGAATTTTGTGCTTCATCAAAAGAAACAGGCTCATTCTCATCACAGAGACTAGATGCAGCCATAGCATAGCAATCTGATGCAAAGGAGGTACTATGAGAGCCTGAACGAGTACGATATGACAAAGGTGCATCTAATTTGCTGTCACGCAAAGTCTGCACCAGCCATTTTGGCATAGTTTTTGCCTGTTCAATATCAGCTCTCTCATCAACAAGTGCATCATGTAAATCTGCATCAGAAATGGAATGATCTGCATCATCATATGAAACCTGCAAAGGCTGAGAAGTTGCCTCTTTAGGACCAGCGCTAGCCTGTCCACCTGTAAAAAGAGGCATCAAAGTATCATACATGTCTTTGGAGCTAATAGATGTCTCCTTAGTACATGAAAGCAATGGCTGAATAGCATCTTCCACAAAGACAACATCACGGCTAACCAGAATGCGTTTAGTCTGTGGATGATACAGACGATAACCTTTACTTTCAGAACTGTACCCAACAAAAATACATTTTACTGCCTTATCATCCAATTTTCTGCGATGTTGTTCAGGCACTAATGCATATGCCAAACAACCAAAAACACGCAGATGTGCAACAGATGGCTTGCGGTCATGCCAAGCCTCATATGGAGTGATGGACTGCAACGCTTTGGTGGGACACCTGTTCAGTACATATGCTGCACACATGACAGCCTCAAGCCAGAAACTATGTGGTAAAGCTTGGCTTTTGACCATGCACCTCGCCATCTCCATGAGTGACCTGTTCTTTCGTTCAGCAACTCCATTCTGTTGAGGTGTATACGGCACTGTACACTGGTGTTTTATCCCACGTTCAGCCAGAAATGCATTAAAATCTGAAGACATATATTCCCCCCCTCGATCAGAACGGAGGGTGCCCATTTTACATGCTGACAGATTTTCAGCCAAAACCAAAAACTGTTTGAAGCACATGAACACTTCGGACTTTGCTTTGAGTGGATATACCCATGCATGCCTGGAAAAATCATCAATGAAAGTCACGAAGTAAAGGTAATTTCCAAAAGAGGGTGTCTGCATAGGACCACAGACATCACTATGTACAAGCTGCAATTTCTGCATAGCCCGAACTGAACCATCTTTTGGAAAGGAAGAACGCTGCATTTTGCCCAAAATACAGCCTTCACAAACATGTTTTCCAGGTGCCTCAAGTTTGGGCAAGGAGGACACCATTTCAGATTTCTGCAGGCGTAACAAACTAGCAAAATTCAGATGACCAAAGCGTGCATGCCAAAGCTTTGCATCTAACCAAAGCGTGCATGCCAAAGCGTGCAGAAACTGATAACAGGTTCTTTTTGATCCCTGGCACAAATAAAGCATCTGACAAAGTGAAAGAACTACCATCAGCAGTAGTCAGAATGATCTTACCAACTCCCATAACAGGATAAGAGGAGTTATTGGCGCATGTGACAGTATTCCCTGTAGGGGCAGGCTCGAGTGAAGAGAAGAAACTGCGCTGCGAGGTAATATGTTTGGTCGCCCCACTGTCAAAGTACCAAACATCTGAGTCTACTGCAGACATGCACTGATCATGAGAAGATGGGTCAAAATTGCAGACAGTAGTAAACGCCCATTCTTCTTCCTGCACAAGATTTGCAGACTCTGTTTTTGGTGTAGAGGCCTCTGCAACAACCATTCCAGCCTCTTTCTTCTTTGCCTCTTTAGCAGCCAGTTTTGGACAGTTCTTTATAATATGATCATTTCCTTTACAGTACTTGCAGAACAATTTCTGCTTTTCTGATTTCTTCTCATCTTTATCCTGGTTCTTCGATTGTGCAGCATTTGCAGATTTCTGCTTACTAGTAGAAGAGCTCCATTTTCCTTTGACCTTCTGACTAGCCAGGAAAGCTTGATCTGCAACACGCATAATGGACCTGTTCTGCCTGGACTGATCTTCCTGCAACAGAACAGAGACTAATTCCTCAAATGACAAGGCATTCGGATTGCCTTTCATCATCGATCGAAGAGTAGAGGCAAAACTCTGATATGAATCAGGAAGGCCATTCAGAACGGTCTGCACAAGTGAGCTATCTGGTATAACCTCATCAGCAGAAATCAATTGTTCCTTCAGGTCTTTGATCTTTGTAAGAAAACTGTCCATCGAATCACCTTCATTCATGTGCTCACTCTCCAACTGTTTTCGGAGGTAAGCAACACGAGCCTCATTCCTAGCCTGGTACAAAGTGGTAAGTGTATCCCAAGCATCCTTTGCTGTTCTGCAAGAGCGAATATGAGGAATAATGGCACGTTTGACAGACAAAGCTATCAATGCATGTGCCTGGGCATCTCTGCCATCCCAACGAATCTGCTCTGCAGTAGGTGCAACAGAAACAGCAGCACGAACAGGAATCTGTGGAATATCATTTTCGACACCATCTTCATCAGCTCCAACACCTGTATTTGCAGTACCTGCCGTTACAGGTGTAACAGGACGTCTTTCAACACCCTGCACAATGTTCCACAATCCTTTTGCAACCAGTACATGTCGCATCATATAAGCCCATAATGGGTAGTTGGTACCATCCAACTTATCCTCAACAGCCAACATACGGAATACATCACTGCTTTCAGCCATGGCCGGTGACTAAAATACCTTGATGCAGAAAATTGACTGTATCTCAAAAAGTTGAACAGAACTGCCCAGACGAGTTCTGCTAGACCTGTAGCAGACTTTGAGACGCTTAAACTGGCGAACAGAAACTGGTATATACCTTTGGCACAAAAGGACGAAATAGCCTGCACAAGCACTGCGATAGTGCGTTCGGAGGCCGGTACGAGCTCAGATCGCGATTTCGGCACCACAGAGCAAAGCCGTTTTGATCTCAAAAACACCCTGAGTATGCTCACCAAATTTTGTGCGAATCTGAGACTGCAAACGGAGGAGTGTCGACGGCGCCCTAGAAGAAGCAACGACCTGCTCTGATACCAATTGTTGGAGTTAGACGACTGCGGAAGCACGCGAACAGCACAAGGAAGAAGAAGAAGCTTGGAGCACAACACACAAGACTGAATGTATTACTAGAGAATGTACAAAGATAAGTAGCCCATTAGGGCAATAGGCGTATATACAAGCCTCTTTAGGAGGTTTTTTTCCCTCTTTAGGAGGTTTTTTTCCCCCGGCGGTCCTAGAGTGTTCACACACATCACTACCTAAATATATCAACAACAAGTAGAAAATATAAGGGATTCATGGCTTTACCTCCATGGTGAAGAGTCTTCCTTGCTTTTTTCCTTTTTCATGAGCCTGTAGTCCTACATGGCTTCTTCAACAAAGCATCCTTGATAATCAAACCTAAACTCATCACCTCTTTGAACCATTTCATCTACTTCTACCAAGTTCTTGGTGATGGTTTGCACATGCAATACATCCTTCAACACCTTGGAGTTTTGAGATCTATTTAATGGAACATCTTGCACATGTGTAACCTTATGATGCATTTCATGTCACGAGGAAGGAGATGAGGAAGAGAGCTCACACACACACTCTCACTCTCAAGGAGAAGCGCACACATAGATTAAGGCAAGGAAGAATGATCTTCTTCTTCTTCTTCTTCTTCTTCTTCTTCTTCTATTACATAAAAAGGAATGTACAAAAATGACCTAAAAACAAGAATACAACAAGTGCAATATATAAAGATCAGTACATAAGGAAAAACCTAATGTCCATGAATGAGTGAGCTGGCAAGGAACAAATGTGCCATCACTCTTGGTAGATAAATCTAATAAAGCTCAATGAAATATCCCTAACATATACCAGCGTGACCACTATACATGCCAGAGAAACGAAAAATTGGTATATGTCATCTTGGATCATCACATGTTGAGCTTTATATCTCAACACTCCCCCTCAAGCTCAACGCCATATCCTGTAATCCAAGCATCTCCCGAAACTTCTTCAACTTCTCAACTCCAAGTGCTTTGGTGAAAATATCAGCAACCTGCTCATCTGTTCTCACATAAACAAGATCAATACCACTTGTTAATACCTTCTCTCTGATGAAGTGATAATGTACTTCGATATGCTTTGTTCTAGCATGGAAAATAGGATTCTGTGCTAACTGTATGCTGCTAAGATTATCACAATAAATAGTGATAGGCTTTCCCACTTCCACACCTAAATCTGCAAGTAGCATTTCTAGCCATGATGCCTCACATGCTGCGATTGCAGCACCTCTATACTTAGCCTCTGTACTGGACAAAGCAATAGTTGGTTGCTTCTTGTTGCTCCATGTAATAGTTGCACTCCCAAGTGAGAATAGAAAACCACTAGTAGATCTTCTATCTGGGATGCTACCAGCCCAATCTGCATCGGTGTATCCATAAACCTACAAATCTACACCAGCCTCATAAAACAATGCATAATCCAAAGTAGCACTCACATAATGTAGAGTGTGCCTCAGAGCATATAAATGTGGTTTCCTAGGAACCTGCATAAACTGACTTTCAAGTCCAATAGTATAACTTAGATCAGGCCTTGTAATTGTGAAATATATAAGACTTCCCACAATTTTCTTGTACATAGTAGCATTTTCCAATGCTTCACCTGATGTAGTATCCAACTTCAAATTCTGATCTAATGGCATAGAAATTGGCTTACAATCAGCCATACCGTACTTTGGCAGCATATTCAAGGAATATTGCCTTTGCGACATCCATATACCTGTTTCTGTATGTATAAACTCAATGCCCAAGAAATAGCGCAACACACCAAGATCTTTCATGTCAAATTCTTGCATAAGAAGTTGCTTAACCTCTTTGATGCTTCCTTCATTATCACCACCTACAATCAGGTCATCAACATAAATAGCCACAATAGTGATGCCATCATCAACCTTCCTTGCATATAGTGAGGGATCTACATCACATATAGAAAACCCAATGTTGGTTAAGTAATCAGCAATCCTTGCATGCCATGCATGAGGGGATTGCTTCAGCCCATACAAAGCCTTTTGCAACTTGCAAACATATTCTGGATGCTTTGAATCTTCATATCCTTGTGGCTGGTCCATATATACTTCTTCCTGTAACTCACCATGTAGGAAAACATTCTTCACATCCATCTGATGCAAAGTCCATCCTTTTGCGATAGCTAATGCAACAAGTGTTTTGACAGTAGACATTTTAGCTACAGGGCTGAATGTTTCCTCATAATCAATGCCATATGTTTGTGCATATCCTTTAGCTACCAATCATGCTTTATACCTGCTTATGCTACCATCAGTATTATGCTTTACCTTGTAAACCCATTTGCAGCCTATGGGTTTCTTTCCTTGCGGCAATGGAACCAACTTCCATGTATCATTTCCATAAAGTGCAGCCATCTCCTCATCCATAACTTTTTCCCAATCTGCAATTCCAATTGCATCTTCAAAGCAAGAAGGTTCAACATCTTGTATTACCTTTGTCATGTAGGCACAATGATGAGCCATATGACTGTCATACATCAATCGTTGCACTGAATTCCGCATCCTCCTAGATCTTCTTGGTCATGGGTCACTTCTCCTTGTATCATCTACATGTGCCCTTCTTAATCCTAGAGTCTTCACAAAGGGCAGTCCAAGTTCCTCATCAAGACTCTTTTCTGAACCGCTTGAATCTCCATCAATGTCTTCAAAACCTACACATGTTTTATGACCTATAGAAAGCTTTTCTTTACCTTTCTTGGATGTATTTGATGAATTAGCTGGACTGAAATTTCCATGCAATCTTCCACTCCATGGATTTGAGTATTGCTTGGTGATGCATCCGGTACACTCAAAACTTGAGATTCTGCACTTGATTTTTTAGCATTTTCTTTGTCATTTGGTTCAAGATTTAGTCCTACTTTGGCATTTGCATAGAAGATTGACATTTCATCAAATACCACATCTCTGCTCACCTTTACCTGTCGTGTGAGTGGGTTATAACATTCATATCCGTTTTGCTCAAGGGAGTATCCAATGAAGAAACACTTTTCTGCTTTTGGATCAAGCTTTGTCCTCAATTCATCTGGGACATGTACATATGCAATACAGTAAAAAACTATCAGATGTGATAAGTTTGGCTTTTTACTTGTAAACTTCTCTTCAGGTGTAACTTGATGTACAATAGCAGTCAAAGTTCTGTTCATGATGTATACAATAGTATGCACAACTTCTGCCCAATAACAATGAGGCATATTCTTCTTAGTCATCAAGGCTCTTGCTATTTTTGCAATATGTTTATTTTTGCGTTTATCAATGCCATTCTGCTGTGGTGTGTACCTGCATGAAAACTGATGCTGAATTCCATGATTTTTTAGAAAATTGCTGAACTCATTTGACATGTATTCACCTCCTCCATCAGATCTTCATGTCTGAATGTACTTCCCTATTTGCTTTTCCACCATAGCTTTAAAATTCTAGAAGTGAGTGAACACCTCACTCTTCTCTTTCATGAAATATACCCATACTTTGCATGTATGGTCATCAATGAAAGTAACATAAAACCTGCAACGCCCATAGATGTGGTCTTTGTTGGATCCCAAACATCTGTATGTACCACTTGTAGTACATTCTCACTAACATGCTTGTCATGTGGAAATGATGCTCTTGACTGTTTACCGAATTGACATGCTGCACATACCTTTTGCATTTCTGCAACTTTGAAATTTGGTAGTCCATGGACAATCTCCTTTGACTGCATCAATTTCAGCCTTTGCGAGTTTGCATGTCCAATCCATTTGTGCCACATCTCTATATCTACAATAACTCTCACAGCTTTTGCAAACATGGTTGCATTCATTTAAGGAATCTTCACATTTAAGGTGAACATCCTACCCACTTTGTTTCCTTTGGCAACCAATCGTCCATCCTGCTTGAACTCTTTTACAAATAATCCATCAGCATTGAACTTGACTCGTAATCCCTAGTCAACCATTTGTCCAATAGAAACCAGATTCTTTGTTATATTTGGAACATGCAGCACATTAGCAAGATGTTTTACCTTTCCATCCTCCATCAATAGTGCTATGTTTCCTGTATGCTCAATAACATGTGATGTGTCATCACCTGTTTCAACATATCTAGGAGTTGGCAATTTTTGCAAAGTACTAAACCATTCCGCATGGCTGTTCATGTGATTTGAAGCACCTGAATCAACATACCAGACATTCATTTGATTTTGAAACACTAGTAGACATCCTATTCATCATGTGATGTTGAACCATGAACAACTTCTTAGAATCATCTCCACTTTTGGATGCATAGTTATTCTGCTGCCTTCTGATATTTTGATTCTTCAACCTCCAATCACGTTCAAAGTGTCCAGGTTTACTACAATTCCAACATCCTTTACTGTCATTACTTGAATCATTTCTTTGGAAATTTCTGCGGCCTCTTTGGCTCCCCCTGCCTCGAAACTCTCCTCGTCCTCCTGCATGATTCTATTGTTGACTTTGGTCTTGGTTACTATTTCCTCTTCCACGTCCAAAACCTCTACCTGTACCTCTTCCTCTACCATAGTAGAATACCTGATCAGAACTAGATTTTCCTTGGGAGTTTGAATCCTCACCAAGATTATTTTCTTCAATAATCAACATAGATACTAGATCATCAAAATTCCGAATATTTTCCCTGGTCTGTATAGAAGTTCTGAATTGCTTATATGCAGCTCCTAAACCACGAAGAGACACTTCCACCTTATCATCATCATCTACATTCACACCAATAGATGCAAGTGACTCACATATGCTTTTGATTTTCAAGGTGTAGTCACTTACCGACATGCTCTTCTTCTCCAACGTATGCAACTCGTTCTTGAGTTGCAACTTTCGTGCCTTTGTATTGGTCTCATACAATGTGACCAAACTGTTCCAAGTCTCTTTTGGAGTTTTGGCATCCTGTATGTGTCCAATCATGCTATCTTGTATGCTAACGGATAGCCAGTACATTACCTTTCGTGCTCCTTGATTCCGTTCCTCATATGCTCTTACCTGATCTACAATCCAATTCCTTTTTGGTAACTGCAGAGCATTTTCATTCTCTCCTTCAATGTACTTCCAATAGCCTTTTCCCATCAGGAAATTCATCATTTTGAATCTCCAAGCATGGAAGTTTTTCTTGTCCAGCTTATCGCTCATAAGCTGACTCATTCCATCTGCGTTTGCCATTTCTATAGCAATTCACCACACTGCAAAACACTACAAGCATCAGTTCTGCTTGAACACTATCGCACTATGATATGACAGTTCGATCTCAGAAAAACATAGTTTTCATGTATCAACAGCACACAGAATTGCTTGAAATTCTGGATCTGGAATATATGAGTGTTGCCAAACACAAGGCAAGTTACAGTTTCTGAAACTGACCTGGTTTTTCTACGGGCCCCACCTTGCGGGCTCAAAACGGAGGTCGAGATGGCTCTGAAACTTCGATCTAACAAAAACGAGTGACCCTAAAGGGTAATCCCAAAGGGATAACTCAGCAAAATATTTTGAGGTCTTCTACCTTCATGCCAATTTTCGTAGCAAATGGAGGTCGTTTGTGAATCATGTTTTCTCCATGCCTTGCTGTGTAATCTTCACCATCACCTTCTCCACGAGCTCTCTATAGCCACAATGGCTCTAATACCATGTCCAAAGGAAGAAGATGAGGAAGAGAGCTCACACACACACTCTCACTCTCAAGGAGAAGCTCACACACACAGATTGAGGCAAGGAAGAATGATCTTCTTCTTCTTCTATTACATAAAAAGGAATGTACAAGAATGACCTAAAAACAAGAATACAAGTGCAATATATAAAGATGAGTACATAAGGAAAAACCTAATGTCCACAAATGAGTGAGCTGGGAAGGAACAAATGTGCCATCACTCTTGGTAGATAAATCTAACAAAGCTCAATGAAGTATCCCTGACATATACTGACATGACCACTATACATGTCAGAGAAACGAAAAACTAGTACGTGTCATCCTGGATCATCACATGTTGAGCTTGATATTTCAACATTTCATCCCATGTCTCTACATTTGCTTGTGTTGTTCCTGAGTCTAAATTAAAGAAAACATCTTTTTTAGAAAATGATATGGTTGCTATAGCCACTTTCTATGTATCATGTAAAATTTGAGTTGGATCTTTCATATGAACCATATATGATAACAAAGTTCTCATTTTTTGAATTTGTTGAAGAACGAGCATAATTACCTTGTTCCTTTGTATCCTTGATTGCATCCTCCTTTGGACCAACAATCTCTTGCATAGTGGCCCAATTTTCCACAATTGTTGCATTCTCCATTTGATGCCTCTCTTCCATGTGAACTTCCTCCTCTTCCTCTGCTCCTTCATCTTCCTCTCGGTCCATGGATTTGGTTGGACCCTTCTTGTTTGTTTGAGCTTGCATTTTACCTTACTATCCCTCTACATTGAGATTTTTGTCTGCGTATTTTTCTTTTGCCTCAATGTGAATATAAAGCTTGGGATTGGTTGCCCTTTGATTATGAAACTCCTTGATTAATCTCCTATATCACCATCAATGAGACTTATTGATCAAATTTTGGTAGGAAATACTTCACATACAATGATTTGGTGAATGTTTTCCACCTTTCATCCTCTATGAAGCCATTCAGAGTGTGATCAATAAGATCACCATCTTTGATTGGGCTCCTAATTGATCCTAGGGAATTTACAAGATCCTTAACCTTCAAAATGTATTCATTAATGTTAGTTTTTACTGCTTTCCTAAAAGTATTTATCTCATTATTGAGCTCAATCTTCCTTGCTTTGTTTGATGAGAAATACAATCTCTCCAAGGTTCACCAAACCTTCGTAGATGTGCCAAAGTCTTCTATATGTCATATAATGCTATTGCTCATGTGTTGGGATAGAATGAATGTACATCTCCTACGTACTTCTATCCATCCATTAAGTGCCTTGAAATATCCTTCAAGTGTTGGATCATGTACATTTTTCTTTAACTCTATGCCACTCACTACAGTCTTTGTCATATGGTAGTTGCTTACTCTAAATTTCCATTGCTGATATTTGACTTTCTCAAACTTCTCTATTTGTGCATAATGTAGGAGCTTCTCCTCAAGTTTTTGTATGGTTTAGAATGTGTGTATGTTACCTTTTGATAGCTTCTCCCTTGCTAAACTTTGACTAATTGAGGTCTCGATTGATGTTGCCCCCTTTTGACGTATTCTTGTCTTTATAACTCCTCCTTGTGCTTCCAAGATTTGTCTTACTCCCTTCAAGTCTTGAATGTGATGTTCATTGATGTCCCCAAGCCTCCATAATGCTATGATACTACTAATGAAGGAAGTTTCTAACACCCCAACGTAGCTATGGAAGATGGTTATGATCCACTAGGCCCACACACATTGACATATGCTCAATGTTCTAGACTTTAGAGAGTTAATATAATTCTTATTTTCTATCCAACAAGCATTTAACACAAATGTATACAATGAGAGATAAAACAATGCTCTGCAATTTGGTACAAATATAAATATGAAAGCGTAAATTCTCGTCTAGATAGAAATGAGCAAATCATGCAAAAATGAGAAAAGAAAGCAAGGGGCTTTATTGCTAGAGCTCAATACTTCATCAAACTAAGGGGGAAACTTGTGGAACTCATACAAATCATGAAAAAGTGAATGATGCTTACATAGGATTTTTACTTTTCGTAGAATCTAACAGTGTAGGTGCACTTTTTGTAGTTGAGTATAGTTGAATGTTATTGATTTTTTCGGAGATCCAAACTTGATTTTATATCTTTGGGTCCTTTTTTATTGGTCCACTTGAAAAACTCGTGCCTAAATAGTTTTGTACCTTTCATACTTCAATTTCAACAGATTTCAATATTCGAATAAATGTCAAAAGTTACAAACTTGTGCAAAAAGACATTCAGCTATCCGAACTAAAAAATTCGTTGATTCTTGTATAAGGTCAAGGGAAATGCATATGAAAAGGTTGAAAATTATGAATATAGCTTAGATAAAAAGAAGTTGGCCCAAGGCTATGGAATACAATTTCAATAAAACGTTACCAATTATAATTATTGTTATAACTAAAGGATCGAACATACTTTCCCAATGGCGACATTGAAGAATTTGTGTTCATGATTCAAAAGAGATGTATTTTCTTGACAATATGTATACCAAACATATGTGAAACTTATAGCAAACATCATGTATACCAAACATATGTTTTTGACATGCATACCAAACATATTTTCTTGACAACATGCATACCAAACATATGTTAAAGTACTCACAAGTAATAGAAATACTCTTTCGTATCATGCACGCACCAAGACTTCCACACTTTTTGGTAGTAATAGTAAAGAGAGCACTTTCGTATGTAAGATATAGTTTAAAGGAGGGAAGCGAATAAGCTGATATTTTAGAGCTTAAAAGTGCACGCGCAATAGCATTATACTCCATAAAGGTGAAGGTTGATTAGAGAACTTTAGCAGAAATTACTTTTGACCTCATGTGTCTTCGAAAACTATTCATTGTATGTATATATATATATATATATATATATATATATATATATATATATATATATATATATATATATATATATATATATATATATATGTGTGTGTGTGTGTGTGTGTGTGAGTATGTATGTATGTATGTATGTGTGTGTATGTGTATGTTGTTAGCAGCCGATGTGGATGAACAATTCATTTGTAAAATGTAATTATGATGTAATAAGAGACGGGAATTTATGGAGATTCTAAGAGTTTTCAGAGTTTGTAATTTCGGTGATTATTGTATTTTGGAAGTTCGGAATGGCATGTGTGGATTACGAAAAAGTTTGGTGATGTTCATTAGGGTACACATTCCAGAAGGGAGTAAGACGAAGAATGAAGATACACAGAGTACCTGAGTCTGTGAAGTCTGTAAGATGCTATTCAGAGTATTATCTATAAGAAGACAATGTATTCCACTGCTATGTTCTCTCAATAATCAAAGATTCTACTTGCTATCGAATATATTGTAAGGAATAGAAACACATGTTTATGAATACTATGTATTTGTGAATCCCCATTCTCGAACCTATAATTGGGTACTATAGTATTGCATTGAGGAGACCACCAAAACATATTAGCGACGAGGATGGGATGGGGTAACAAAATATAGCACAAAGTGGATTGATGCCACTGCGAAGAAGTAAGGAGTACTTGAAAAAGACCTATCATCACGAGTATTTAGAGGAACTTGTTTAGCAAACCCTAGCAACATTGAAACTCAAAGATATTCCTCTTGAAGATGCAATTACCATACGGAAGGAAGTGCAGTATTGGGTGGAGAGTAGAGTTCTACCTCTGAGTCTTTTGAAGGATTTGCTCTTTGAGTGGAGAGAAAAAAAGCTAACCAAAGACGTGGCAAGGGGAGTTCAGTGGAACCGAGCAGCGGAGCCACCTCCAAGGAGAAATATACCTTGTTGAAGTAGGCCAAAATGGAAGCAACGAACCCCTGCCAGAGTTGCAGTTAGCCCTAGTTCCTTTGAATCAATTTGGTACCTTACAGATGCTTGGAAACACGATGGCACATAGACATCAACTGCCAAGGCTAAATTACACTCATTTTCATGGGCGAGTAGACGAAGACCTGGATGTGCATGTACACACATTCGAAAATCAATACATATCTAATCATCATAACTTACATGATGATAGGAATAATTTCCAAGTATTCCAAGCCACACTCTCAGGTGATGTAGTGAAATGGCTTATCGAGTACCATTTAGATTATTTTTTGACCTATAATGAGTTGAAGGAGGCTTCCTTAGAGTGATTTTGGACCCCAAGAGCATTTCAGAGCTCTATTCTTCACTCCAGTATATGATGCAGAAAGGAATGGTAGAACAATATGCGTCGGATCTTAGATCCACAATGCAGCAGTTCTCGATATTTGAAGAAATGTTAACGGAATTTTGGTCAACGGGCTTCAACCACCTATCAAAGAACAAATTTATATGTACACACAGGATCAATCTTGCACACTTGATCAAATCATTGACTTAGCCACAAGGATGGACCGAAAAATACAATTTGCCAACTTGGGCTCTAAGAAAACTAATTTAGTGTTCAAGAAACGTACGACTCTAGAGAAGTAGTTGTATTGTTTATGGTGCAAGAATATGGGCCATATCACGGCCGACTGTGCATTGAACTAGTTATTTTGTCCAATTTGTAAGAAGAATAATCACAACTTAGAGGAATGCTGTTTTAATGCGAAAAACACACTAGTTGCTACTGCACAAGTGGATGTCCCTTCGTGGAATGGGAATGCAACTGGATATAAGACACAAGCCTCTTTTGGACAATGGCAGGATAGTCAAGATGTCAGATTTTTGATCAGGACCATCACAATATCCTGATTCACAAAAATTTCCAGAGTAGCAGCATAGTTTCAAGCAAAATTTACAAGAATTCAGTCGAGGTCGGAGGTTACCGCAACTCGGATTAGGTCCTTCAAGAAACCTACCGATCCAATGCCAGTTCTCTTTGCAATATGGCCATAGACGATGGGAATGCAAGGAGTCCAAAGAGTTTGACCCGTGGAAATAAGAAGCTAAGCTTAAGGCGCCCATGGCCAATGTGGTGACCTTAGATTATTTAGAACCTTTAGCATCAATGGTCACCAGGTCGTAGAAAGAGTATGAGAGTGGACCCACATCAGATTATCTAGCACTTGTGGAGTAGAAGCAAACACTTAAAAAATTAGTACAGTGGGCTACAGAGTACCCACCACACTATGTAGAGCCTTCGTTAGTTCTAGCGGAACCTTCTAGAAAGAAGTGACATAGCAAAGTTGGTAAGAAAACTGAGAAAACTATTCAGGAGACAAAGGAGAATTTTGCGCGACCAATAGATTCACCTGTATCCAAAGTGTCATAGGTTAGGTCTACTGATCAGCAGACTATTAGCAAGTTTTAGAGCCAAAGGTTCTAGACAAAACAAAAACAAGAAAATACGGACCTCAAAACATCAGTGGATGGTGAGTAGTGCGAGTTCTTGCAAGATTCACATATCAAACTGTCGAAGCCTTAGTGGAGCTACTCCATGCTTTTTGAAAGTAGTTATTATGGAAGCTAAAGGAAAAATATTCACCTTCTTTGAGTTTGAAAACTTTGGTCTCAATGGTACGAGATGTTCCCGAAAGAATAGTAGACTATGCGGTTCCTACGATTATAGTGAGGTATAAAAATAAAGGCATTCCAAAGGTTTTGATTGATGGTGGTCTAGCATTAACATCTCTTCTACCACCACATGTAAGAAAATGGGCTAGAAGAGAATAGAACCAACTCTCTTCTTCACCAGGATGGTGGATCAATTGCGGGTGCAGCTAGTGGGGCTAGTTAAGGACATCCCTATCCGTATTTCTCAGAACTTACTGTTGGGCCAGCCTTGGTTACGACATGCCAAAGTATGATGAACTGGGATGAAAAGACAATCACATTCAGAAGAGGACATGCAAAATTTTATGTTCCATTAGAGGAAGAGCAACATTGCCTCCTTGAACATAAACCAGTACTAGTAGAGCCTCTGCATATGCTGGATGGGCTCGAGGGCGATGAAGAGCAATAGTTTTTAGAAGCGAATAGAGATTTGCTATCTTTTGGAGTGGTCGATGTGATTTTATTCATCAACCTAGGTCAGTATGGCCACCACAGTCTGCATGGAACCCTTGGAACTAAATGATGAAGATAGTGTCAACCAAGTGATAAAAGACCCATGGAGAGTAGGAAGATTTGAGTAGAAGAAGATTCTTTGGAATTGGTAAACCTTGGTACTACGGAAGAGCCAAAGCTAGTCTGAATTTGTTTGGAGCTTGCTTTAGAATTTTGAACGGCACTCATAACTTTACTGCAACAATACAAAGATGTTTTTGCATGGACATATGCAAACATGAAAGGTCTTGATCGGAAGCTGTATCATCATTGCATTTTGCTTAAGTCGGATGCTACTCTAGTTATGCAGCAACGGTACAAAATGAACCCTAACTTTGTAGAGCAGGTGAAACATGAGCTGGATAGACTAATTAAAGTGGGAAACATTGTATCGACTGAGAATCTAGAATAGGTCTCACCCATTGTTATTGTTTTGAGAAAAACAAGCAATTGCAGATTTATGTTGATTATAGAAAATTGAATGCGGCCACTATACCGGATCCTTTCCTATTGCCATTCTTGGACAATATGCTTGATGAGGTTGCGGGTCGAGAAGTGTATTAATTTCTTGATGGATTGAGTGGATATAACCAAGTTAGGATGGTGGAAGCGCACGTACCCAAAACAACATTTATTACAATCTCGGGAGTATTTGCTTGTATAGTCATGTGGTTCAGGTTGCGAAATGTGCTGAGCACTTTCTAGTAGTGCATGTAGCAAATATTTGCTCCCTACCTAACATCATTTATGTACATTTTTCTAGATGAATTCTTAGATTCTAGCACAATGGCCGCACACTTGGAGCATTTACATGCCTGCTTCGATTCTTGTAGACAGGTACACCTTTGTTTGGATCTAAATAAATCTACTTTTGCGGTCAAATGCAAAAAGTTGTTGGGCCATGTTATTTTTGAAAAAGGTATTACAATGAACCTAGATAAAGTTAAAGTGATACTAAAGACCCCATCACCCCAGAATCCGAAGGAAGTCTTACAATTTCTGGGACATGTTCAGTGGCATGGCTGACATTTACGAGGGCTAGCACGTGTTGCCATTCCATTGAACAAACTTGCACATGTCCGACCGATAGAATTTGTGTGGATGAACGAAGCCCAAACTACGTTTGAGCGATTACGAAAGATGTTATCCATAACACCAGTGTTGAAAGCTTCGGACTCACAACAACCATTCCATGTATTCGTGGATGCTTCAGATAAAGCTATTTGAAGTGTCCTTATGCAGAAGGAAGATCACAATTGGTTTCACCCTGATTTTTATGCTAGTCAAAGATTAACAGCAGCAGAGTAGAATTACTCGAGTACTAGACAAGAACGCTTAGGTCTTATTTCTTCAATAAAGAAGTTTTGACATTATTTGTTGGGTTGAGCATTTTCTTTCCATGTTGATCATAATGCTTTCTTGTATTTTGTGAAACAACAAAACTTGGTGGGCTGTATTGCTAGGTGGGTCCTTTTGTTACAAGAATTTGAATATGACATTGTTCATCGCCCAGGCGCTAGTCATGCTATAGCAGATTTCTTGTCATGCATTGACAAGAAATGGCAAACCCCCTGAAGGTGTTGATGACACTCTTTTGGATGAAAAAGTTTTTTCATTGGCCGAAGTCGAGAATCCTCCTCAGACTTACCCTACTTGGTACGAGGAAATGTTAGGTTTTATAGAAAATGGTATTGCTCCATCTTATTTATGCTCCGCGACATGGAAGAAACTTGGTCTTCTCAGTTGCAAGTTTACAGTTATTATGGGACAATTGTAATACAAGGACCCGACCATAATTTGGTTGCACTGTGTGCCTCCACACAAGGTGCCCCAGTCATGCTATAGCAGATTTCTTATCGTCCATTGACCATGGTGAACCCCCTGAAGGGGTTGACGACACTCTTCTAGATGCAAAGGTTTTTTCAGTGGCCGAAGTCGAGAATCCTCCTCAGACTTACCGTACTTGGTACGAGGAAATGTTAGGTTTTCTAGAAAATGGTATTGCTCCATCTTATTTACGATCAACGACATGGAAGAAGAAAGTTTTTCTACAGATCCTTAAGAAGAGAGCGGCAGAGTGAAAACTAGTAGGTGACACTTCTCATGAGTAGACAAAAATGGACAGCGATGAGGATGAGGAGTCCCAGAGGTGTCAGCTGGAGGAGAATCAATGGTGGGAAGCTGAGGGGGAGGCCAATGAAGAAGCTGAGAGAAAGGTCATGGAAGAAGCGGAGAGGAAGGCAAGAGAGGAAGAGGCAGGATGAGAACAATTGGAAGAAGAAAGGTGCCGATAAGAGGAGGAAGAAGAAAACACGAGAAGAGAAGGGGAGGAAAGGGAAAAAAGGGTTGCTGAGGAAGAACAATGTAGAAAACAACAATAGGAACAAGGAGATCGTTCGAGAGGATCATCCCGCAAAATTCCAATCTTACATACATTTTCATCTTGCAGACTTACAGACAGGTGGAAAAACGAAGAAGGAAAAGTAAAGTTGCCTGTCGTATGGTGCAGTGACTACATCTACCCGTGGATGTATAACAGTGAGATGGTTGGACCGGAATTACTTGGTGATTTGGCTAGAGGGTTACGTGGAGTAAAACCAAGTTAGAAGATTTCCATAAACAATATAATACTATGATTATGGAGAAAAATAAGTGGTTAACAAAGAGAAGAAATCTGACTGAAGAGCTCAATCAAACTTCGGACTGA
Organism: Ceratopteris richardii; assembly: GCA_020310875.1. Classification (NCBI taxonomy): domain Eukaryota; kingdom Viridiplantae; phylum Streptophyta; class Polypodiopsida; order Polypodiales; family Pteridaceae; genus Ceratopteris; species Ceratopteris richardii. The sequence goes on along the minus strand of CM035419.1, from coordinate 48,256,795 downwards.
GGTAGAAGTTACTAGAACAAAAAATACTGCTAGGGACAATGTAGTTCATGAAGAGATGATGGATGAATTGAATGAAGCTATTACAAGCGAATAACACTTTGAAAGTAACTATTGAAGAAAAGTAAAAAATAGCAAAACATCAAGCGGAAGTACGTCAGACACAGAGGGTGCAACATAAATTGAAGAAGACCAATAAGGAGTTGGTGGCTAAGTTACAATAGATAGAGCAAGAAATGTAGAAGTTAAAGGCAAAAGTAAAAGAACAGAGTGAATAAATAAAATGTCAAAATATTTTGACTATGGAAGTGGAAGAAAGATTGGTGGTATGGAATTTAGTATTTACTCCCTTAGAAGAGAAGCTCCGTACTATTCAGGATAATTTAGATATAGTTTCAACACAAGTTGTAGGGATTCCAAAGTTGGAGAATCAAGTAAATCAGTGGAAGAAACATTGTAATGATGCAAATGTAGTTTTGGTGGACAAAGAAGCAGAGATGGAGAAGTTGAGAAAAGACGCAATAGTTTTGGAATTAACTTATAAAGTAAAATTAGAGGAAGTGACGAAATCAATAGTAGAATATATCACTAAGTTATCTGATGTTACTATAGCTTTCCATAACTTATTAGAAGGATTTCAGAAGCATATACTAGAATTAGAAGCCTCTGTAATTAGTTGTAGAAGTTCTAGCCAGCAACTCTTAGACCCGAAGGAGTTTTTTGAAGCACAGATCCAAATCGAAGAGGAAAATCTTAGGGAGATGTTCAATGAGTTGCACTGAGAATAATTTTCTTGGAGATGCAAAATTAGGATGATGACTTGTAACTTTTCTTTGTAATCAGTGGGTTCGGATCCATTGTGCATGCCAGTTTTAGCAACCGGTGTGGACGACCACTTCATTTGTAAAATGTAATTATGATGTAATGGGAAATGGGAATTTATGGAGATTCTAAGAGTTTCTAGAGTCTATAATTTCAGTGATTATTGTATTCCAAAAGTTCAGAATGGTGTGTGTGGATTACGAAGAAGTTCAGTGAAGTTCATTACGGTACATATTTTGGAAGGGAGTAATACAAAGAATGAAGATATGTAGAGTACTGAGTCTGGGAAGTCTGTAAGATGCTATTCAAAATATTATTTGTAAGAAGATGATGTATTCCACTGCTATGTTCTCTGAGTAATCAAAGATTCTACTTGCTATTGCCATAATCCTATTCTTTCCATATTTTGTTGGTGTGACGAAGTGCTATTGTATAAAGTTTATATGAATATACTATAAGGAACAGAAAAGCATGTTTATGAATACTGTGTATTCATGAATCCCTGTTCTTGAACCTATAATTGGGTATTGTAGTATTGCATTGAACAGACCACCCAAACAATGTGTGTGTGTTTGTAATAGATTCAGAAAGTTACCCTTCAAGTAGAGAAATGCCATCCTATATGGGATAAGTTCACTTGACCTCAATCATGCATAAACATCTGTCCATGCCCTTAGCCCTTCATGTAGAATTCCAACTTTGAGCGCATATGGAAGCTCCTCCCATGTTTTTTTCCTTGCAATATAGTACAACCATTGTACACAAGATCCTACACCCGATATTGTTTCTTTTTGGCAGACATAATGGAATATTGATGCTCTCTTTTTCCTCAAAGGTTAAGGTGGGAGGAGCAAAACTAGCATGGAAGAAGATGCATTGTCTTAGTGCAGCTTGATTTCATTAAATCATATTGAGGGAAGTATTTTATTCTCATTTCTCTTGTTTGTTGTGTGGTTTATTTCTATATTGCATGAGTTTCTCTTATTTTCTGTGTGCTTTATTTCTATATTGCATGAGTGAATGCATTTGGCATCATGCTAATTTTTTTTCTAAGCATTTTAGAAGCCTTGAGGAGCCAAAAGAAAAAGAAGGCCTCCATTCAAGAAGACTATGGAGTTTCATGGAGAAAAAGCTTCTCGCAAGGAGCACACAAAAAACAAGGTTTGAGTAGTCCAATAATATTAGTTCTTAATTTTGATGATATTCTATGCATTATTTTTTGATGACATATGAAGTCAATAATCACGTTACTAAATTTTTCACACACAAAAATCAACACAATGGATGATTGGATTGATACTTTTTAAGTTATATGCATAAATTTACTTTCACCCTTTTCATTTTTCCTTTGATTAGAAAAATTAGGATTCTCTGCTCAGAATCATGATTTTCAATGACAATCACAATTATCTCTTTCTCTCTCGATTTCACTTTTTCCTCAAATGATTTTTTTTTTTAAGATGATAAAAAATATTGTTTTCACGCACAATTTTGTTTTTTTGGCTTGTTTTGAAAATGATAATTTAGTGGAGAGAATCACATTTTATCTTGAATATCATGATTCCATGAAATTAATGATTTAGAAGTCAAAATCACGAATTTCTTTTTAAAACATCACGATTGTCTCTGAAACACAATCTCTATAGAGAATGGCATTTTTTTCCTAGGATTATGATTTTGAGTACATCGTCGCATTTTCCTATAGGGAGAGAATCATGATGCCCAAGTCTCACAAAATCATGTTTTATTGAAACTCGTGTTTTTTCATCAATCTTATTTTGGACAATGGTGTGCGACATAATCTAAAATTCTGAATCCCAACACAATTGTGATTTTCCCTGAAAATTGTATTTCTTTTAATCTTTGACAATCGTGATTGCTCATAGTTATGTTTATTTTTTGTGATTATATGGAGGTAATTATACAATCTTATTTTTCCTTCTTCAAAATCGCAATTTTCCTATGCATGCAAACATTTCTACACCTTTCTTGGATCTTCTTTACCCTTTCATAAGAACCTTTTCAATTTTTAATCATGCATTGAATTCTTTTTTTATATTTTCCATCATTTTTAATCAAAGCTAAACCAAGTTAGAATAGCGACTTTCTGTTTCTATCTATTTCACCATTTGAACAAAAGATTATCATGCATGTATTGAAATGTGTTGGACTACATCTTGTTGATGACATTATTGCTCCCACATCATTTACATTTGTATCCGCATGGGTGCATCTCCATTTTGTATCTAAGAGGCACTTCATTTCTAGTTTATTTCCATTTTATATTGTATCTCTTTTGTATTTGGGTATCTTGCCATTTGCTTCTACCAGTGTATGTTGATATATTTAGATAGTGATGTGTGTGAACGCACTAGGAACATCGGGGCACTTTTTTCCCTCTTTAGGAGTTTTCCCCCCCCCTTGTATATACGCCTATAACCCTAACATATCACTCATCTTTGTATATTATCTTTGTAATACATTCAATATTGTGTGTTGTGCTCCAAACTTCTTCATCTTCCTTGTGTTTTTTACGTGCTTGCACAAACCTTGAACTCCAACAATTGGTATCAAAGCCAGGTTGTCGCTTCATCTAGGGCATCATCCACACCCCCGAGTCATAGTCTCAGAATCGCACGAAAATTGGTGAACATACTCAAGGTGATTATGAATTCAAAACATGTTCATTATGTGGTGTTGAAATCATGATATGAGCTTGTTTCTACCTCCGAATGCACTATCGTAGCACATATGCAGGTAATTTTGTCTTTTTGTGCCAAAGATATAAACAATAAGTTTAACAATAGGGTATTTTAGTCAGTGGCCATGGTTGAAAGCAATGATGTATTCTGTATGTTGGATATTGAGGATAAACTGGATGGTACCAACTACCCATTATGGGCTTATATGATGCCTCATGTATTGGTTATGAAAGGAATATGGAATATTGTGCACAGTGTTAAAAACGATCCTATTACACTTGCAAATATAGTTACTAAAGGTGATGTAGATGGCATTGAAGATGGTGATATTCTTTAGGTTCCTATTCATGGATGATTTCTACTGCACCCATTGTGGAGCAACTTTGTTGCGATGGCAAAGATGCTCAGGCACATGCATTGATAACCTTGTCTGTCAAATGTGCCATTATTCCTCACATTCACTCTTGTAGAGCAAAGGATGCTTGGGATACACTTATCAATTTATACTAGGAAAGAAATGAGGCTCATGTTGTTTACCTTTGAAAACAGTTGGAGAGTGAGCACATGAATGAAGAAGATTCCATGGAAAGTTTTTTGACAAAGATCAAAGATTTGAAGGAGCAATTGATTTTTGTTCATGAAGTCTTGCTTGATAGTTCACTTATGTAGACTATTCTGAATGGTCTTCGAGATTCATATCATAGTTTTGCTTCTACTCTTTGATTGATGACAAAAGCCAATCCAAATGCCTTAACATTTGAGGGGTTAGTTTGTGCTCTGTTGCACAAAGGTCAATATAGGTAGAACAAGTCCATTATGTATGTTGCAGATCAAGATTTCCTGGCTAGTTAGAAGGGCAAAGGTAAATGGAGCTCATCTACTTGTAAGCAGAAATCTATTGATTCTGCACAATCAAAGAAGGATGACAGAGATGAGAAGAAAACAAAAAAGCAAAAACTATTTTGCGAATACTTCAAAGGAAATGATCATGTCATAAAGAGCTGTCCAAAACTGGCAACAGAAGAGGCAAAGAGAAAAGAGGTTGGAATGGTTGTTGTAGAGGCCTCTACACCCAAATCAGAGTCTACTAATCTTGTGGAGAATGAAGAATGGGAACTTACCACTATTTGTAGTTATGACCCATCTTCGCATGAACAGTCTCTAGACTCAAATTTTTGGTACTTTGATATGAGGGAAACTAAACACCTTACCTTGCAACATAGTTTCTTCACTTCACTTGAGCATGCCCCTATAGGGAATATTGTAACATGCACCAAAAAATCCTCTTATCCTTTTATGGGAGTTGGTAAGATCCTTTTGACTACTGATGATGGTAGTTCTTTTACATTGTTGGATGCTTTGTTTGTGCCAGAGATCAAGAAAAATATATTATCAGCTTTAGCATTAGCCAAGATTGGCTTGGTTGTGAAATTTGTTGATGAGAGATCTGCAATACATGATCTATCAAATGGAGATATCATTATTACTTCTAGCATTTTATGTCATGGGATGTATAAGCTCATAGACTATGAAAAATCTGTGAATGATGTGCAATACATGATTCTCAGGCTATGTAAGATCCAAAGATTTGGCATGCATGCTTTGGTCATTTGAATTTTGCTAGTTTGCTATGCCTTCAGAAATCTGATATCGTGTCCTCTCTTCCCAAACTTGAGGCACCTAGTAAACATGTTTCTGAAGGCTGTATTTTGGGAAAAATGGAGCATTCCTTATTCTCAAAAGATGGTTCAATTTGAGCTACTTAGAAATGATAGCTTTTTCATAGTGATGTCTATGGTCCTATGCAAACACCCTCCTTTGGGAGTTATTTTTACTTTGTGACTTTCATTGATGATTTTTATAGGCATGCATGGGTATATCCATTGAAAGCAAAGTATGAAGTGTTTATGTGCTTCAAATAGTTTTTGGTTTTGCATGAAAATCTATAAGCATGTAAAATGGGCACCCTCTGTTCTGATCAAGGGGGAGAATATATGTCTTCTAATTTTAATGCATTTCTGGCTAAATGTGGGACAAATAATCAATGTACAGTGCCATATACACCCCAATAATATGGAGTTGTTGAAAGGAAGAATAGGTCACCCATGGACATGGCGACGTGTATGGTCAAGACTCAGGCTTTACCACATAGTTTTTGGCTCGAGGCTATTATGTGTGCAACATATGTACTTAAAAAGTATACCACTAAAGCATTGTAGTCTTTCAATCCATATGAGGCTTGGCATGCTTGCAAGCCATCTGTTGCACACCTGCCTGTCTTTGGTTGTCTGGCATATGCATTAGTGGCTAAACAACAATGTAGGAAACTGGATGATAAAGCATTGAAATATATTTTTATTGGGTAGAGTTATGAAAGCAATAGTATGGTTTGTATCATCCACATACTAAACACATTTTGGTTATCCATGATGTTTTTTTGCTTAAGATGTTATTCAACCATTACTTTCATGTACTAAGGAGACATTAGTTAGCTCCAAAGACATGTATGACACTTTGCTACCTCTTTTTATAGGTGGACAATATAGTACTAGTCCAAATGAGGTAATTTTGAAACCTTTATAGGTTTTACATGATGATGCAGATCGTTCCATTTTTGATGTAGATTTACATGATGCACTTGCTGATGGGAGAAATGATATAGAGGAGGTAAAGACTGCCTAAATTGCTAGCGCAAACTTTGCAAGAAAGCAAATTAGATGCACCTATATCATATCATACTCGTTCAGGCTCTCATAGTGCTTTTTTCGCATCAAATTGCTATGCTATGGCTGCCTCTAGTCTTTGTGATGAGAATGAGCCAGTTTCATTTGATGAAGCACAGAATTCAAAAAATTGGATGGCTGCTATGATTTATGAACTTATATCTTCTTCTAGTAAACGTTAATGGGTCAATGGAGCTCCATTTCTTAAAACTTCTTTTATTCCCTAAAGATAAGTTCACCTTCAATATGATAGTAAAATGATGTGATGCATGAAATAAATGATTAGAATATTTCATGTAAGTTCTTGTCTTTAGGAACTATCTAATGTCCTAAAGATCACTTGTATAGGTTTCATCTTGAAATTGCAAGTCTCTTAGATGAAATCACAAAGAAACTTTCTAACTCAACTAAAAAGAGTAGATTTTTAAAATTTTCCATGTCTCGTGGCACTTTGCATTCTTACTATGGATACAAATATAGAACTATGAAACATAACTGCCATCTATTGAACTTTGAAAGTTTATTTTATGTTAAGTTCCATCACTTCTTGGGATGGAATAAAGTGAGAGCATTCACTTCAAAGTGCTCATGGAATTTTAAGTTATCATCCTACTTGGATGCATGCAAAGTTACACAAGAACATGTAAAATCTCTTTTCTTTATGACTCTCTACGTATCATCTAGACTTAATCATCATAAATCTTATAAGTTTGCAAGTATTCATTTAATATATCCTATCAAGATGGCAATAATATTGAATGCTTGACTTTCTGATTGTGCCTTTTTTTAACTAAGCAAGACAACTAGCATACATAATGTAGCTTTGCATTAAGTATTTGATACCTACGTATCACCTTAGAAAGGAATTTACTAATTACTATTCATGCAAGAGAATCATCAATTGATGATTTGGATAAATATTTGAAGTCAAAGATTGAAGCAAAGATCAACATATGAGGCTTGAATTTTAGTGCATGGTCAGAAGATAAAGACTTGTATATACATGTATACTAATCTTGTAATTAGTTCTTAAAAACTTTACATCTATGATGAGTGGTGATGTAAACATTTATATTTACTTGATATAGATTTACTATGAGAATGAGGGATGATGAGTGAAAAATTTTAGAAGTTATTAGAGACTTTAGGAAGTGAGAAGAACTTAAAAGAATAAAAAAGATGTAAAATTTCTTAGAATAGAAAAAGTTGCACCTCAAACTTTTGCTCAATGCTCCTTCTGTGTTTATCTTCTTAATGAATGCTTTTGTATAATTATATAGTTGAGTGACCTCTGTACAAGATTTGAGAGCTCAATTGTAATCAGGCTGAGAGAAATTTAAGTAGGAACATTTACATGTGTAAATGTGAAAAAGTAAACACAAGAATAGGCGCAATCCTAGTGTTCAATGTTTTGATCAGATCTCCCCCCCACAGTGTAAAGTTTTGAACAAGTAAGCACTCATTCTTTAAGTTGAAAGGTAAGCTACTTATGGTTAAAATCATTTGAATAAACGGGGTCTAGTTTGGGAGAATCATGCATTAGAAGTTGCAGGGTCAAAGTGGACTACATAGAATAACAGTTTCAGACATAGGTACATTGTTTGGAACAAATCTCAAGATCTACTGAATCTTTTGGAGAGATTCAACTTTGAGAAGGTGCGCAAATAGGAGACACATTATATAAAGTTTCATTGAAAACTTTACACATTTCAGCAGTCAATGAGTGAATTAAGTGTAGTAGACTTTTCTGAATAATCAATTTCTTCATAGTTAGTTTAAAGTTTGATAATTTGGCATTGGTCTTCCAAAATTGGTTGATGTTTTGAGTTGTTCTTGATATAGAGGTGCTCTAACATCAAGGATAACTTGTTCTTTTGGAGATTAACACTCCATCAGTGGTATTAGAGCAAGAGTCATCAGATTTGAAGAAAGGAGGACACCGACTACTGCAGATATACAAAAATCAATCCTTGAAGATTCAAAAGGTGAAATTTTGAAGTGAAAGCTAGAGATAAAGACCTAAAGCTATCAAGAAGATCAAAAGGAAATACATTCAAAGTAAAGCTACATTCATTATTCACAAAGCTTGAAGAATTCATTGCACAGGTGAAGAAAGGATGGGAGATTCTCTTCAGATAGAGAAATTGGATAGAGAAAACTATCCTACTTGCTCAATGAGGATGGAAGCTCATCTCATGAACAAAGATTTGATAGGATATATCACAGGTCAAGAAAAGAAACCATAATTTGGAGATCCTAGTGTTCCAACTAGGGAAGAGCTCTCACATTTGAAGACTTGGATGAAGAAGGGTGCTCAAGCAAGGAGCATTATCTACATGGGAGTTAATGATTACTTGCTACCTTAGATTAGAGGACTTGAAAGTGCAAGTGACATATGGAATGCTTTGCAAGAGGATTTCCAAAACACCACAAACTCGAGGAAGGCATCTTTATGGGCAGAGTTCACCACATTCAAGAAGAAGGCTTCTCAATCCATTTTTGATTATGTAGCAAGGATGAAGGACATTGCAGATGCATTAGGAGCAGTTGATGAAGACATTGAAGAGGACAAATTGGTAAGACAAATTCTCACAGGTTTGAGAGGAGATGATAAGTGGAAGCCATTCATTCTATCCACTAAATTGTGACTAGATCATTTCACTCCTAATTTGAATCAGTTGCTAGCACATATGCTAACCTTTGAGGAGGATGTCAACGGTGATGTTGATAAAAGTACAGGTCAAGCACTGCATTCAAAGGGCAAGAAGAAGATTAACAAAGGCAAGCAACAATTGAATGAAGATGAAGACACTATGAGCCAAGCTAACTTCCTAAGAGGAAGAGGAGGTGGTAAAGGAAGAGGAAGAGGCACAAGCAATAAAGACGATGTAAAAGCTTGCTTGATTTTTGGTAAGACTAAGCTCATGAATGTTGGCATAATAATTAGATGGTGGAGGATACAATCAAAACTTTAATTCAAGAGGAAGATGTAATAGAAATCAGAGAGGTAATTTCAGAGGATACAATCAAAACTTTAATTCAAGAGGAAGATGTAATAGAAATCAGAGAGGTAGAGGCAGTAGAGGTTTCTTTGGAAGAAATGCAGGTAGAGGCTTTCAAAGTCAATCCTACAATAATACCTACTACAACTATGCTTCATATCAGAAGGAGGATTCAACCTTAATTATGAATGCAACTTGTGAAAGACAAAGTGAAGATCAAAGATTCTTCTACATAGATTCAGGGTGTAGCAATCACTTGAGTGGCAACATAGCTTTGATGACTAATTTGGAGAATAAGGTGAGTAATCATGTAGTTCAAACAGGTGATAATACAATGCACAATGTGAAGTCCATTGGATCAGTAAAAGCCAAGGATGGAAGCACTCTTCTGAGTAAGGTTTTGTATGTTCCTACAATTCCAAAGAATCTGATACGTGTAGGGAAAATTGTAGAGAAAGGTTATGAAGTAAGGTTCATTAATGATGGAGTTTTTGTGGAAGACCCTAGCAATGGGTATAAACAAATTGTTTCAGGGAAGAAAGAAGGAAGGCTCTTCACATTGAAGATTCAAGGCAATGTTGGTCATGGTAAGAGACTTACCTTAGCTCATTGCAAAATGTTTGGATGTTTGGCTTATGCATATGTGTCATCTTAGTTGAGGCATAAATTGGAACCTAAAGCTTAAAAGTATGTGTTCATTGGTTATGATGATAAGCAGATGGGTTATAGGTTGTGGAGTCCATCCACAAAGCAATTCCTTATGTCAAAGGATGTTACATTTGATGAGCAAGATACTTGGTATGCAGGTACAATTAATATTCATGCAGGTGTTGAAGAAGTCATGACCCAAAGAAAGGGGAAATCAAAGATTCAAATTCATGATGATGAAGAGATTGTTGATGCTCAGATTGATAATGAAGAGATGCCAAGGTTTGATCCAGAATACGAAGAACCAGAGACTTCAAAGAGTGGAGAAGCTAGAAGGTGACAAGAAACAGAAAGCAACCCATAAAGTATAGTTATGATACTTTATTTTTTACCACTAAAGATTATGCTTACATGGTTAAAGTAGAAGAAGTTCCTTCTACATATGATGAGGCAAAAGGTAAAGAAAATTGGGAGAAAGCTATGCAGGATGAGTATGATGCATTGAAGGAGAATGAGACCTATCCAGACTATGTGTGTAAGCTCAAGAGAGCTTTGTATGATTTGAAGCAGGCCCCAAGGGCATGGAATTATAGACTTGTGAAGTTCTTGAAGGAGCTTGGTTCCCAAGTGTCTAAAGCAGATAGTAGCTTTCTTGTTAAAGCGAATGATGATGGGTTCATTTACATGTGCATATATGTTGATGACATAATTCTTACAGGTATAGATGAGAAGGGCATACAAAGCCTTAAGAAGTAGATGGAGAAAGAGTTTAAGATCAATGACTTGGGAGACTTGTCATATTTCTTGCACATGGAGATTTCATATACTCAACATGGAATATATGTGACTCAAACAAACATATTTGAAGAACTTACTAATCAAGTTTAAAATGGGAGATTGCAGGGTAGCACCTACTCCAATGGAGGTGAACCATAAATTGAGCAGATATGGAGGACAAGAATTCAAGGACATGAAGCTATATCAAAGTCTGGTTGGTAGTCTAATCTATGCTACATTAACTAGGCATGATTTGTCATATGCAGTTGGAGTGTTATCTCAATTCATGCATTGTCCTAGGAAAGAACATTGGATTGCAGGACAAAGCGTGCTAAGATACATTAAGGGTACACTCAAAGAAGGTTTGTATTATGGATTCACATCAGATACACATATCAAGATATATAGTGATACAGATTAGGCAGGTAATCCTGATGATAGGAGGTCAACCTATGGGTATCTATGTTATGTGGAAGATAAGTTAATCTCTTGGTGCTCTAAGAAGCAACATATAGTTTCTTTGTCATCCACAGAAGTTGAGTATAAAGGTATGGTTGAAGTTGCAAAGGAGATTATATGGTTGAAGGCTCTCATGAAGAGTTTTGACATCATTCAAAGTACACCCACTATTCATCGAGATAATATGAGTTCATTGTATCTAGTTGCTAACCCTATTTTTCATGATAGGACTAAACATATTGAAATCCAATATCAGTTCTTGAGAGAGAAGGTGATTGATAAAGAAATTGAAGTCATACATACTTCAACAAAAGATCAGATTGCAGACATGCTAACAAAAAGCTTGGATGGACCTAAGTTACAAAGGTTCAAAGACATGGCAGGTATAAAGAAGATGGAGAAAATCACAATTGATGATTGAGGGGTAGCTTTTGGTGCAAGACAATCATCAATTGATGATTTGGAAAAATATTTGAAGTCAAAGAATGAAGCAAAGATCAACATATGACGCTTGACGTTTAGTGCATGGTTAGAAGATAAAGACTTGTATATACATGTATACTAATCTTGTAATTAGTTCATAAAAATTTTACATCTATGATGAGTCGTGATGTAAACATCTATATATACTTGATATAGATGTACTACAAGAATGAGGGATGATGAGTGAGAAGTTTTAGAAGTCATTAGAGACTTTAGCAAATGTGAAAAACTTAAAAGAATCAATCAGATGTAAAATTTATTAGAATAGAAAAAGTTGCACCTCGATCTTTTGCTTAGTGCTCCTTGTGTGTTTATCTTCTTGATGAATGCTTTTGTACAAGTCTAATTATATAGTTGAGTGACCTCTATACAAGTTTTGAGAGTTTAATTGTAATCAGCCTGAGAGAATTTTAAGTAGGAACATTTACATGTGTAAATGTGAAGAAGTAAAGATAGGAAGAGGTGCAATCCCAATGGTCAATGTTTTGATCAGATCTCCCTCGATAGTGTAAAGTTTTAAGCAGATAAGCACTCATTCTTTAAGTTTAAAGGTAAGCTACTTGTGGCTAAAAGCATTTGAATAAACAAAGTCTAGTATGGGAGAACCATGCATTAGAAGTTGCAGGTGTCAAAGTCGACTACACAGAATAATAGTTTCAGACATAGGTACATTGTTTGGAACAAATCTGAAGATCTACTAAATCTTTTGGAGAGATTCAACTTGGAGAAGGTGCGAAAACTTTACACCTTATATAATGTTTCATTGAAAACTTTACACATTTTATCAATCAATAAGTGAATTAAGTGTAGCAGACTTTTCCGAATAATCAATTTCTTCACAATTAGTTTAAAGTTTGATAATTTGGCATTGGTCTTCAAAAATTGGTTGAGATTTGCTTTTTTCTTGATATAGAGGTGTTCTAACATCAAGGATAACGTGTTCTTTTGGAGATTAACACTCTCCATCAATTACTTAAGTTGCAAGGTTGTAACTAGCATGACTTTGCAACTAAATAGTTTTTCATCTTTCCAAATGTCAAAGTTGAGCTTTACAAGTTAAGCTAATTACTATAAAAGGACATTCATTTATCTACTTAGTAAAAAATTATACACTTACACATGCAAATGCATATGCTTGCATGCATGTGTCGGCATTTTTCTTTTTTTAAATGCCTTTATAAATTCCAAGAAGTTTTAAAGCTTGTAATTCATTCACTCAATGCATCTATGCACAAACATACTAAATTTTCTTCCCTTAGCAGATATGAACATGATAGTGCACATGCTTAAGTGCTTCAAGTACCTTTTTTAACAATAAGGAAGCTTTTGTTGTGCATTGAAAGCATTCTTTTGGATGGAGGAATGCACAAATAGTCATTCATTTCCATGCATGAATTAGAAACATTGATTAATAAATGCAAGAAAATGCTTGATGCATTTTTCAATATATCTATGCTTGCCCATTTAAGTGGGAGCTTTTTTTCATTTTCATAATCAGTAAGGCCCAAAGTCTTCATGAAACTTTGAGAATGAAGATGAGCACCAATGCTGGATGCTCAACCTAGGATCTCCGATACCAATGTAAAGAGTTAACTATTAGGACCACCACGTGCTAAAGAGATGACTCTCCTCCCAACCTTATGCCTCTATATATAGCTACTAGAATCAACAAAGACAAAAAATGTAACTAGAGTCAACAAGTGCATGTGCAATATCCACCATTCATTTAATATCTTCCACTAGATTTTATTCATGGTTGAAGTGGTCTAAACCACTGCTTTAGTCTTCCTTTAGAGTCCACTAGTGGTTGGTGTACTTGTAACTTGAAATACGTATTTTTGGAGTCAAGTTAACTCGTCTTAACTTGATTTAGAAGGCTCTTTGGGCAAAAGTTTCTCCCCATGCTCCCATTGGTTGAACCCAAGACCTCGTCCTTCACAACCTTGAGACTTGACCACTAGCTAAGTGGTTCACTTGTTTAAGAGGGCATATGAACTTATGCTTAAGCCTAGTCTTGAGATCTTTGGCCATACACACGAGTGACCAAATGGTGTCCAATTTCAGATCTTTCTAAATTGATCAAACACTCGGGTGATAGACTCAGTTTATTTCACCAAACCAATCCCTCTAATATATATCTCTAAGTTCAATGGGATAACTAAACCACAAGGGGACATGTGTATATTCCCTCCACATGTTCTCTAAGGTGAATCTTAGGAAATTGAATGAAATCACATGTCCTCTAAAAGAATACCCTCCAATATTGTACATTCAAGTGAAAAGGCTAGGAGAAACTTCCAATTAAGCCTAAGATACTCAACCTTAGATAAATCCGCCCTACAATCCAAGGATCCTTCATATAAGGGTAAATAAACAATAAATCCTAAGTATTTCAAACCTAGAAACCCAAAGGTTCTACCCCTTAGACCCATGTATTTATAGAACTTTCTTTACTAGTACTTTAGATTTCCCTTTCTTTCCTTCAAGGAGCCTCACACATGAATTTAGTTATCATGGTCTAGTAGTGATTAAGAGAGGCCCTTGTATGGAAGGTTAGTCTCTAGGGGTCTTGAATTTCTTCTTGTGAAGAAGAAAGATAAGTAAAAGAGCTCTCAAAAACTCTCACATACAAAGAGAGGAGCACACATAGATTGAGGCAAGGAAGAATGATCTTCTTCTTCTTCTTCTTCTTCTTCTTCTTCTTCTTTGATTACATATAGAGAATATACAAGAATGCCCTAATATACAATACTAGTGCAATATATAACAAATAGTACATAAGGAAAACCTTAATATTCATGAATGAGTGAGCTCACAAGAAACAAATGTGCTATCACTCTTGATAGATAAATCTAGTAAATCTCAGTAAATTATCACTGACATAGGCCAGTGTGATCACTATACATGTCAAAGAAATGAAGAAGTGATATATGGCATCTTTGATCATCACATGTTGAGCTTGATATCTCAAAAATCTCCCTCAAGATCAATGTCATGTCCTGTAATACAAGCATGTTCTAAAATTTCTTCAGTTTCTCTACTTCAAGTGATTTAGTGGAAATATCATCAACATGCTCATCTATCCTCACATAAATGAGAGTAATATCACTTGCTAATGCATTTTCTCTAATGAAGTGACACTACAACATATATCAAGGCTTGTACTGAGGAAAATGAATGGGTGGCATTTTTTCCCGACATCAGTGTAAGGGCCAGTATAGGCATCAAAACCAAATCGCCGGTATAGGCACCGATATAGGTGCCAGTATAGGTGTCTGTATAGGCGCTGGTATAGGTGTCAGTATGAGCATCAGTATGAGCATCAGAAATACTGTTGCTCATACTGACGCCTGTACCGACGACTGCTGGGTGTACCGTCGTGTATATCGACAACCATGTTGGAAGTATCGTTGCACATATCGATGATCATATCTGCAAAAATTGTTTTGGGTAGAGTGTGTTGTCTCTTGCTACAACAACATTACCATGATGTTGTTTCATAAAAGGCAATACACCCTACCCAAAAAAAATTGAGTACATGTGATGCGTACTCTAATGGCAACCGAAACATGATTTCATAAAGCAAAGCGGCCATATACACGGGAGGCACCTGAGATATAAACTCCAAGAACTACTCCTCTGTCATGGAATGTGGAGTGATTGGAGGACTCTCTCCCATCATGATCTGTAACAAAAGAACTCAAATAATTAGCATATGATGATAAAGGTAATATAGAGAAATAGTAGTTTACAAAAGAACATAGCAAGAAAACATAAACACAAATTAGTATGTACAAGTGTTTGATTCAAAAATCGTCTATTTTAGCATCCTCTTGGAGATCTAATGCATAGAGAATATCTATCTCTATATTGATGACTTCTAAATCTCTTGGTATGCTATCTTCTTCTTGATCATCATCTGTTGCTTCATCGTGTATCTCATCTTCTTCAAAGACCTCTTCATCTCGGACAATGATCTCTTCCTCCTCAACTATGAAATGAATCTCAGAGTCCACTAGAGATGGACTTTCTCCTACATCTATGTTCTCACAATTTTTTCTACTATGTGGGGATACTTGTAAAACAAAATAGCCACTCTGGTTCTTTCAAATCTCGTATAAAAGCAGCTTGCTCACAGTGTTCGGGGAGGATAAATATATCTCTTTCATCCGTCCATAATTTTGTGTAGTCGACTTGAAGCAAACCACTCTTATCCTGCCTCACTATTGCATTTCTTCTAGAGATGACTACTTTGAACCATTTCACATAAAAAACAAAGTAATCAAACTTTCTAAAGGATAACTTCAATATATCTTGAGTCACTCCACAATAATCTAGTTGGCCTTCTTGACCGTTATCATCTCTTGCACTAGCTCTACTTTTTTGGTAAAAGTTTACCATCACCCCACTATTAAAAGTATACGTATTCATGAGACCATAGTGCACCGTATTTAGAATATGCTCAATCACATCCCTTTGCAAGTTCTTCTTCTTCTTCAAAGATATCTTCACCGACTGCCTTTGCTTGTGAAACTGTTGTATCTAGCCATCTGCTCGTTGGAAAGGGTGGAAGACGTCAAAGACTTTCTGGAAGGGGAAAAATCAAGTGAAATGATTCTTTCAAAATTGATCTCTTTCCTTTGCATTTGTCTCCTTGGCAAGCTCGTACCTTTCTAACCACTTCTACGTAGGTTTAGAGTTAATGATTCAAAACTTCATCTCTGAAAGCTGCATCCATTTTTCTTTGCATCCCTTTACCTTGAGGTTCATCACCGACGAGGCGAACATCTTCATCATCACTCCATAAGCAAGGTGTTTCTGGGTCCGACATATGTAGAAACTCAATTATGAATACAATCCCTCTGCCATGTTTCCCTCTGGACATGCTCTGTCAAACAAACCCTTTTAATGTCTTCATAAAGCACTCTAAGAAGAACACCCATCGACTATGGACAGTTCCTACTATTGCAACTTCATCTACCACATGAACTAGTAAATGAAGCTGAATTGTAAGAATACTTGTGGGAAAGTATTTCTCTACCATACAAATAGCCTCTATAGCATTGAGTTTCATACTCTCTATGCTATCTCTATTTATCTCTATGCAGATTGAGCATCACGAGTAACACACGTAGCACTTATATCTTTGCTCCATTGTACAGTGGTAAACGAGCTAGCCTTCACATGTTTTCATATTCTTCATCAGCTTTTGATCATGGAAATTCTGTTATGTCCATGAAACTCATGACATCTCCACCATCATGATCTTTTCCATCTCATAAAATTCTTTGAGCATTTCTTCCATGTGTTCATTCTATGTAATGCTATTAGTACCTTGTACTTCTAACTCCCTTTTTGTTCTCTTTTATCCAGGAGAGGTTACTGGTGCAATGTCATTTGGGTGCACTTGCTCACCAAGGGGACCATGCGAATGGTAGCATAGGTTTTGTAGTCAACTTTTATCAAAGGATCCATATTATCTAACATGTGGAGTACAAATCCTTCATTTCTGATAAATTTGATACTTGCACTGAGTGCAAAGACATGTCATTCTCTCCTCCAGATCCAAACTAGCCATCTGATACAATATGGACATTTTAGATCATTTGATTTTTCTTATTAAACCTAAAAACTATAATCCTAAAGACTTAAACCTAAAATATATATAGATTTAATTATATATTCTAAATTTTTTATTTTCTTTTTCTTATTCAATTTATATATTTAATTGGACACTAACTATTTTTATATTTATTTATCTATACTAAAATCCTATTTTTTATATACATTTAATTATATATTCTAGTTTTATATTTACACATACACATACATCTACACATGCATACACACATATACATGTTCTAGGTCTATGTCTTTAGGATTAGGGTTTTAGTTTTTTTTAGGTCTTTAGTGTATATATATATATATATATATATATATATATATATATATATATATATATATATATATATATATATATATATATATATATATATATATATATATATATATATATATATATATATATATATATATATATATATATATACACTAAAGACTTAAAAAAAACTAAAACCCTAATCCTAAAGACATAGACCTAGAACATGTATATGTGTGTATGCATGTGTAGATGTATGTGTATGTGTACATATACTATGTGTGTATATGTGTGTATGCATGTGTAAACAACATAGAAACCCTAATCCTATTTTTATATATTTAATTTGATAAAAAAAACTTTAAACTCCTCATTTTATATATTAAATTATATTTTTTAAATTGAAACACTAGCTATTCTCATATTTATTTATCTATAGTAAAATCCTATTTTTTTATATAGATTTAATGTGTACATATATTATGTTTGTATATGTGTATATGTGTATATGCATGTGTAAACAACCTAAAAACCCTAATCCTATTTCTATATATTTAATTTGATAAAAAATAATAAAATCCTATATATATATATATATATATATATATATATATATATATATATATATATATATATATATATATATATATATATATATGTGTGTGTGTGTGTGTGTGTGTATGTGTACATATATTATGTGTGTATGCATGTGTGTATTCAGCTATACTAAAGACATATTTTTTTATACATATTGTATATGTGTGTGTATATGTATGCATGTGTGTATATGTGTGTGTATATATGTGTGTGTATGTATGAATGTGTGTATGTATGCATGTGTGTACATGTGTGTGTGTGTTATAACTTATGGAATATGTTGAACAATGCATTGTTGGAGTGTAACATGAATATGTTGAACAATGCATTGTTGGATTGTAACATGGAATATGTTGAACAATGCATTGTTGGAGTGTTAAATTATTATTGAAAAATGCATTGTTAGAGTGTGAAATTATTGATGTATTAATGTGTTTTTGATGTTTTTGATATAGCAGCTGAAGGTTCGTGAGGAGCGTGCAAAGCGTGAAAGGGTAGATATCAATAATCCGAATAATTATTATGCGTAGAAGGTTCTATTGTTAGAAACAGTTAGAAAAGTAATGGTTAGAATAAGGGTCGTTGTAGACCGTAGTTTCTGTTATTGAAAGCAATGGCTTTCTGTAAATTTTACCAACTTTTAGTTTCACGCTTGCTTTTCGAAGCCGTTCTCATGTAACCACTCTTTTCGACATAATAAAAAGTTCCTATAAATACATGCACTCTGTGGACTATCGAAATAGAGTGCATGGGGGGAGATTGCACCCAATAGTGCGTTCAATCTCATCTCTTGTTGTCTCTATTTTCTCTGTGTGTTTTCTATGTTCGTAACCTATGTATGCGTGTGAGCAAGATCCTGACAACAGTGGTATCAGAGCTTTGCACGCGTCAATACAGAGGGTTCTATTCTCTGTTCTCTGTTCGCGATTCTGATTCCGATTTCGATTCCGTCTCCGTCTCCGTCTCCGTCTCCGTCTCCGTCTCCGTCTCCGTCTCCGTCTCCGTCTCCGTCTCCGTCTCCGTCTCCGTCTCCGTCTCCGTCTCCGTCTCCGTCTCCGTCTCCGTCTCCGTCTCCGTCTCCGTCTCCGTCTCCGTCTCCGTCTCCGTCTCCGTCTCCGTCTCCGTCTCCGTCTCCGTCTCCGTCTCCGTCTCCGTATCCGTCTCCTCTCCGTCTCCGTCTCCGTCTCCTCTCCGTCTCCGGTTCCTGTTTCAGTTTCAGTTCCAGAACCAGAACCTACGTTTTCACCTACGTTTACTCCTTCGGCTTACTCCAAGGCGTCGACTAAGGTGTCGACTAAGGCGTCGACTAAGGCAAAGAACGTAAGCAATAACTTAGGCAATACATTGGCAACATTGGCACCCAAGGCTCCCTTGGAGACCATTGGTAGGCGTTGGCTACGCGGGAGGCAATTTTAATTTTGAGTGGCAATAGAGTGGTTTAGATTCCCTAAGGTAGGAGGATTTGAATCCACAACCTCCTACTTTCAAGGGAAGTACTTTAACCACTCCTCCATCTCTTGGTGTTGATACTCAAGTTCTTTCCTCATAAATTTAACATAACTTGCAGTTTTTTTTACTTTTCAAGGCGGCATGGTGCGACACGACGCGACACGTCTCAGGGTACATCCTGTCAGGGTACACTTCTTAGGGTACACTTCTCAGGGTACATCAGGGTACATCCAAATAGGGTACATCCTGTCAGGTACATCAGGGTACATCCAGACAGGGTACTTTCTGCTAGGGTACATTTCCTGAGGGTACATCCCGAGAGGAAAGCACTAGCTTAAGGGTCCTCGAGCACCATGGAGGATTACAGTAATTCACCTCTACCTGAGGCACCACTCGAACAACAACCGTGACAATGACCACTTTATGTTAAACCTGCATTTCCTATGAAGCATACTTTTAATGCCCCATCTTACCCTAGTTTTCCTCGTCCTCCACAATCTAGTTACTCAACTCCACCTGTTGCTTCATCTCTCCAACCAACCAAACCACCTACCCTTCAAACTTAAGCAGTGGATGCCCAATAGAAGAGACCATGAATCACTTGTTGGAATTGTGGTAAACCTGGACATACAAAAATAAGATGCAGTTTGCGACCTCTTCACATGAAACTGGCTACAGCTCAATTGCATAACATGGAGGTCCATAATGAAGAAATTCCTCCTGTTTGGATAGAGGAATCATTGGAGAAAGACTTAAGTACCTTGGGTAATGATATCTCTCTTCACTCTCTACTTTGCATGCAGGGTACAATAAACAATAAACTAGTTAAAATTCTACATGACAATGGTAGTTCACAGAACTTCATTTCACATCTGTTAGTACACGAACTTAAATTACAAACGTTTCCTTCCTTGTATAAAGTGAAAGCTGCATTTCAAGGTAGTCATTATAATGTAACACGAGAAGTGCAAGATGTTAAGATTAGCATAGGCCTATATGTTGATTCACGAGCATTTTTAATTGCACCTTTGCAATCTTACGATGTTATACTAGGTATGCCTTTTTGTCACCATTATAACCCACATATTGACTACCATATGCATACTTTTAACTTTGAATTCAAAGGTCAAGTCATTAGTTTGTCTGCACAACATGATTTCCAGCAGTTTCCATTGATTAGTCACACTCAAGTAAAACGTGCATTTAGGAAAGGATTCAACTCATGCATTATTTTTGTCAATGTCATCAATGATTATACTCATACACTTCCTGATGCATATAAACCTTTCATGAGTACTTATAAGGATTGTTTTATTTCTGAGTATCCCTCTGAACTACCACCCTATCGAGGATCCTTTGACCATAGCATAGACTTAGTCCCTGGTAGTTCTCCTCCTCATAAAGCACCTTATAGACATGGCCCATTACATCAAAAGGAAATAGAAAATCAAGTAAAAGACCTACTACAAAAAGGACTTATAAGGCCTAGTTCTTCCCCATTTGGAGCACCAGTTCTCTTAGTTGACAAGAAGAATAAAACTTATCGAATGTGCATTGATTATAGAGCCCTTAACGAGATCAAAATAAAGAATAGATACCCTATTCCTCGAATAGATGATCTCTTAGATAAGTTACGAGGAGCTTGTGTCTTTAGTAAAATTGATCTTAAATCGGGTTACCATCAGATTCGTATGACACAAAGTGATATTTTTAAGACTGCATTTAGAACTCAAACTGGCCATTATGAATTTATGGTAATGCCCTTTGGACTTACTAATGCCCTTGCTACATTTGCACGAATGATGAACAATATTTTTCTTGATTATCAAGCTTTTGTTCTTGTATTTTTTGATGATATACTTGTTCACAGTAAGAATGATAGTGAACATGAAAAGCATCTTGAAACAGTTTTTCATTTGTTATGAGAGAACACACTTTATGCTAATCCTGAAAAGAGTTACTTCTTTCAACGTAAGCTAGAATATTTAGGACATATTATTTCAAGTGAAGGTGTGCATGTGGATCCGAAAAAGATTAGAGTTATAGTAGAATGGCCTACCCCACAATCAGTCAATGATGTTCGTTCTTTTCTTGGGTTGGCTAGTTTCTATAAGAAGTTTGTTCCAAATTGATCTTATTTACCATTGCCTCTTACCTTCTTGTTGAAAAAGAAAATACAATTTGCATGGGGACTTACCCAACAAGTCTTTTGAAAAAATTAAACAAGCACTTTCACATGCACCTGTTTTACAATTACCTAATTTTTTTTTTTTAATAAAAGGAAGTTCGGCGTTAGCCTAATCTCCTGGACTTTAATTAAAATAAAGGAGAAAAGTTACAAGTGGATGGGACTAGTGCCCATGGGACCCCCCAGTTACCTGATTTTTCACAACCCTTTCATGTCGTTACTGATGCTAGTGGTTCAGGAATAGGTGCTATTTTAATGCAAAATGACCATCCCATTGCATTTGAGAGTAGGAAGCTTAAGGCCTCAGAACAGAATTATAGTACGTATGATAAAGAATTGTTAGTAGTTGTGCATGCTTTGCAAATTTGGAAACACTATCTTATGGGCTCTGAGGTCTTAATCAAAACTGATCAACAGGCTATTAAGCATTTATTAAGTCAACCTTTAATTTCAGATAGGCATCTTAAATGGGTATCATTCATTCAAAATTTCCAACCCATGATACAATATCAGCTTGGTAAAGCTAATGTTGTAGCAGATACTCTTAGCCGTTTTCCTTCGCATTCTGTTGTTTTGAATAACATTTCTCCCATCCAAATACATTCTTTTCAAGAAATGGTTTCCACTTATGCATCTGATTTGTATTTTTCACATGCATGGCATGATTTCAACAATGGTGCATCTTTATCTGATGAACATTATACATTTCATAATGGTTTTCTCTATTTTGCATAACCCAAGATTTTAAAGATTTTGTCATTAAAGAAATGCATGAACCATCTTACATGGGTCATAGAAGCATACAAAGCACCATTTCTGCTTGCAGAGATTTCTTCTTTTGGCAACACATGGAAAAAGATATTGCACATTATGTTTCTCAATGCATTGTATGTCAGCGTGTCAAATGCCACTTCCGATTCCAAATGAACCATGGGAACAAATCTCTATGGATTTTATCACAGGTCTTCCCATCACTTCATCACATAATGATATGATTTGGACAATAGTTGATAGGTTTAGTAAATATGTTTATTTCATTCCATGTAGAAAAACTTTGACTGCACCTAAAGCTGCAAAATTATTCATTAAATGCATTTTCCCACATCATGGATTTCCTAAAGTAATGTTATCTGATCGTGATGTTAGATTTTGTAATCTTTTTTGGGTTGCCTTATTTCAACATTTTGGTTCTAAAATAGATTTTAGTTCTGCATTTCATCCTGAAAGTAATGGACAAAGTGAGGCTACAAACAATACTATTCTTGATTTATTGCGTTGTTATTCATTAGATAATCCTAATAACTGGGATGAAAAGTTGCCATTGCTTCAATTTGCTTACAATAACACTGCACACACCACTACAAGTAATGCACCTTTTGAAATTGTTTTCGGTAAAAAGCTCCCCACTCCCATGTCCCTCACCCAAACCGACATTCCAATAGCTGATTCTATTGCTCAAGATCACGTTTCTATACTTCATGATGTTCATGAGCAGATTAGGAAAAGTCAAGAGCGATATACACGTAATATCAATACTAAACGATTAGCCAAAGAATTCAAGGAAAATGATTTTGTATGGTTGTGTATCATTAAAAGACGTCTCAAAAATATTTTGCAGCATTCTAAAATTAAACTTGCACCATGCTATTATGGACCGTTTCGCATTATAGAAACAATTAATGATAATTCATTTTGATTATAGTCCAATGAGATATTCCATCTCATTGGACTATACATAACTCTTTTCATATTGGTTTACTTAAACCATTTAAAGGAACTTTACCACTTGCTCCACTTCTTCATGGCCCTCCTTTAATTGAAGAACAATATGAAATCTTAGTTCCTGAGAAAATCATTGATCATGATGTCACTACTACACGCACAGGTACTCAATATCATTGATATTTGGTTAAGTACAAAAATCACTCTATTGAAGAATGTCAATGGATACATAAAACACAATTAACACCTCATTATGAACACTTAATTTTTGCATATCATACACAAACACATTAATGTAACATCTCCATGAACATTTCCATGCATGTGTTTTTACATGGCACATGCCTATTTTTTTTATTATTCAGTGATGAAACATGTGACTGGCCATCCATGTTTATTATTTCATCAACTGAGGTCAGTTGCTTTTTCAACTGAGAGGCATGTTAGAACTTATTGAGTATGTTGAACAATGCATTGTTGGAGTGTAACATGAATATGTTGAATAATGCATTGTTGGATTATAACATGGAATATGTTGAACAATGCATTGTTGGAGTGTTAAATTATTATTGAACAATGCATTGTTAGAGTGTGAAAGTATTGATGTATTAATGTGTTTTTGATGTTTTTGATATAGCAACTGAAGGTTCGTGAGGAGCGTGCAAAGCGTAAAAGGGCGATATCAATAATCCGATTAATTATTATGCGTAGAAGGTTCTATTGTTAGAAACAGTTAGAAAAGTAATGGTTAGAATAAGGGTCGTTGTAGACCGTAGTTTCTGTTATTGAAAGCAATGGCTTTCTGTAAAAGTTACCAACTTTTAGTTTCACGCTTGCTTTTCGAAGCCGTTCTCATGTAACCACTCTTTTCGACGTAATCAAAAGTTCCTATAAATACATGCACTCTATGGACTGTCGAAACAGAGTGCATGGGGGGAGATTGCACCCAATACTCCGTTTAGTCTCATCTCTTGTTGTCTCTATTTTCTCTGTGTGTTTTCTATGTTTGTAACCTCTATATGCACGTGAGCAAGATCCTGACAACACTGTGTTTATGTATGCATGTGTGTATGTATGCATGCATGTGTGTATATGTGTGTATGTATGTAGGCATATGTATGTGTATGCATGTGTGTATATGTGTGTGTAATTATGCATGTGTGTACATGTGTGTGTATGTATGCATGCATGTGTGTGTATGTATGTATGTATGCATGTGTATGTGTATGTGTCTGTTTGTGTATATATGTGTGTCTGTATGTATGCATGTGTGTATGTATTCATGCATGTGTGTATATGTGTGTATGTATTTATGCATATGTATGTGTATGCATGTGTGTATATGGGTGTGCATGTATGCATGTGTGTACATGTATGTGTGTATGTATGCATCCATGTGTGTATATGTGTGTATATATGTATGCATATGTATGTGTATGTCTGTGTATCTGTGTGTGTGTATGTATGCATGTGTGTATGTATGTATATATGTATATATGTATGCATGTGTGTATATGTGTGTGTGTATGTATGCATGTGTGTACATGTGTGTGTATGTATGCATGCATGTGTGTATGTCATATGCATATGTATTTGTATGTGTGTGTATATGTGTGTGCATGTGTATGCATGTGTGTATATGTGTGTGTGTATGCATGTGTGTATGTGTGTTTATGAATGCATGTGTGTATATGTGTGTGTGTACGTATGCATGTGTGTATATGTGTGTGTGCATGTATGCATGCATGTGTGTATATGTGTGTATATCTGCGTATATGCATGTATGCATGTGTGTATGTGTGTATGTATTTGCTCTCTCTCTATCTTTCACTCTTTCACCTCTCTTTATCTCTCTCTCTCTATCTTTCTCTCTTTCATCTCTCTTTATTTCTCTCTCTATCTTCCTCTCTTTCATCTCTCTTTATCTCTCTCTCTCTCTATCTCTTTTCACTCCTTATCAATAGAGAATAAAATAATCACTTACAGGTATGTCCCTCTTTTAGATCGTTGTCGTCAAAACCTAATGTATGTCGTCTCTCATCGGATTCCAAAGAATCGACACCAAAAAACTCTTGAAAAATAAAAGAGAAGAGAAATTATAAAATATAAAGCATAGTGAAAGACAAAGGGTAAGAGTATGTGCACAACTTACCAAGATGCAAGATCTAGAGAGAGAGTGTGTGTGTAGAGAGAGAGGGATGTGTGTGTGTGTGCACAAGACAATGCAGGTCACAATTCGGTTCATGCACGCAAGTTGAACAAAAGCAAGCAGTATTCAGTGTAACAGACATGCAGAATGTTTTTGTTCTTGGGTCCCGGTATGTTTAAAACATGGTGCCGGTATAGGCGTTGATATAAGCATTGGTATATGGAGCCAATGAGTTATTTGTCCTTGATTGGGTGTATTGGGAAAAAAAAATGGGCTAATGATAAGACAAGATAATGTTAAAGCAAAGAGAAGTCATTGGATTTATGAAGCTATTGACAATCTTTATAGATACATAGTATCTATCTAATCAAGATATGGATAGATAATCTCCTTTATCAAATTTTCCCAATACCAAAGTGGTCATTCCTCAAATCTACCATGTGAAAGTAGAGCTTTCAAAGATCCATATATCTCCCCTCGAACCCCAACATGGGTCTATCTATATTCTTTCATCTACACCAAATAGATTCTACCATTTTGAAATAAGGAATGAAGATCGGAGGGAACAAAAGGGTGTGCATGTATTCCCTTGTATTGACGTGCTCTTCATCAAAAGTTTAGGCATGTGTAAAGTTAGGCGAGAGGTGATGGGAGCTATAAAAATTGGGAGTGAACTAATCTCTTTGAGAATCCATGATTGAATCTCAAAGAAATGGTGTTGATTTATGACTAGTCCTTAGAATAACACCACCACTTCCATAAGGGAAATTTATTGAGATCCAAGACTAGCATAATGAGACCTCAAAGAATCTACTCATCAACGTATAATTTTGATCTTGATTTCTTGGAGACAAATGGAATTCAAGTTTAAGCTATGTTCCTTGAGACATTAGTTTAAGATAATATCTATTAGTGGACTTCATAGACCCAAGCATTAAATGAGAGGATTATTTTTTGCTTTTTCAGTTGTTAATCTTATTATTCTTTTATCCTTATTTTTTCTCTTTTTTCCCTTGCTTAGGCTTACTCCTAAAGAGTTAAATGGGTCTAACATAAGATACTTATTGTCTCCTTTCCATTTTGTTTAACTTCATAGACCCAAGCATTAAATGAGAGGATTATTTTTTCCTATTTCCGTTGTTAATCTCATTATTCTTTTATCCTTATTTTTTCTCTTTTTTCCCTTGCTTAGGTTTAATCCTAAAGAGTTAAATGGGTCTAACATAAGATACTTATTCTACATAAAGGCCTAGATGGTATGCGTTTTAGTGGAAAACATTTCCTTCTACACTTGTTTAAGGTGCAGTCTTGATGTTTTGACTTTGGATACCATAAAGAAAACATGTTTTGGGAATATTTTATGGGACAACCTCTTGTTGTAACATCAGAAGTTTGAAAATGTTGATCCTAATTGACTTCGACATTTAGATACTTACATCCTCCTCTACACATGATTGAGGGCACCATCAAGCATTCAAGGAATGTGAGAACCCTTGATAGATTGAGAAATCTTCTGTGCTTTTATAGCAAGGCGATGCTCGACCATGATACGAGCTTTTTGATGAAGCTATATAGAAAGAATGGAAGTCTAATGTATTCCATCCAAAATGCGAAATTTCTAGGTATTAGTTTTTTGGCTTAGAACTCAAGGAAATACCCAAAGACGCTCATTATGGTTCTTTGGATCCGCTACATGCCCATATGGAAGACCTAAAAGGCCATCTATTCACAAAAATAGGATTTTCTAATAAAAACTCGAATTTCATAAGCATGATACGTCTTAAGTTCCTCTGCTTTCTAGTCCACACTCTAATGAAATCAACTGGACGTGGAGGTTCAAAAAGCTTCCATATGAAGCACCAAAGCTCACACTAAAAAGAGAATTCCAGGTGGAACTTGAGAAGTGACAAACGATGGGGAAGACCAAGAACGATACGGCGCAACCACAAGCTCTTATATCTCTATATCTCTCCATCTATCTATCTATCTATCTCTCCATCTATCTATTCATCTATCTCTCTATCTATCTATCTTCCTGTCTATCTATCTATCTATCACGGCCAGACTACTGATCGGTTGGAAAAGGATATGACAGATGAGGTCAAGCTCCTGAAGGATTCGAGAGTCCAAACGTTATGTGGACAAGCTTTCATCGAGGATTGACAGAAGCCGACAAGACTTTATGAATTGGGCGCAACCACAAGCTCTTCTCTCTATCTATCTCTCCAATTATCTATCTATCTATCTCTCCAATTATCTATCTATCTACTTATCGATCTATCTATCTATCTATCTATCTGAGCCAAACGCTTTGCTTATTTCCAGATGCCGAGAGCTTCCCACGGTAGCGGAGATGCTGAACATCCCTTTCGAACTTATTTTTCTTCTTTCTTTTTTGGGAAATTCCGTCTTTGATGTACAATCCTTTATACTTATCTAATTCTAAAGTCAATCCGGTTTATATTCAATGAATTGACGTGTTTCGATAGATGTGAACATACCTTCCGAGATATTAAGAAGGGACCTTAAAAAAATGTAAGTGGAATCTCAAGTCAACGAGCCTTAGTATTTTCATTTTTAATTGATGTTCATCTAGATTTTATATATAACTCAACAACCCAAACATACCAATATCGAACAGACGTGCCTTGCTCAATCTTTTTCAACACACACACATATATATATACACACATATATATATATATATATATATATATATATATATATATATATATATATATATATATATATATATATATATATATATATATATATATACACACACACACACATATATATATATATATATATATATATATATATATATATATATATATATATATATATATATATATATATATATATATATATATATATATATATATATATATACATATATATATCAACTCACAAGCAATTTGTGCGAAGGATATACCTTCTGAAGTGCTTGATTAAAATTTTTTTTAAGTTTTATCAATTCATATTATATTCTTGTTTATTTTATCCAAGTAGTCGGGTACCACTCAAGTAGCGAAAGATGCGCTTAACTGCATGCCAATGCTTGGCATCTAGGCAATGCATAAACCTACTCATCTGTGAGATAGCATACTGAATATCTAGCCGAGTAATGCATAAGTAAATCAACCATTCAATAGCTTATTGATAGAGAACATCATCAAATGCATATCCAGCATCATGTAGACTCAACCATAAACATGTTTCCATAGGAGTGGCAATAAGTTTGCAATCTTCAAGGCCAAAACACTACACTAATGTATCAATATATTTTGTTTGACACAAAGCTATTCTACCATAAACTTGCATAAACTGAATGCCCAAATAATGATGCAAATGAGCCAAATCTGACATCTCAAATGAGGCATGCAAATCAGCTTCAAACTCAGCAATATGCTTCTCATGAGGACTAGTGAGCAGCATGCATCAACATAGACAACAATGATCAGAAGCACATCATTTGCATGTTCAACGTATAAGGTGCTCTTAGTTGGAATGTTCTCAAAACCATGTGCAACCAAGTAGGCATGTATCTTTTCATACCAAGCACATGGTGCTTACTTCAAACCATATAATGCCTTTTTCAACATACACAGTTTGTTTTCATGCCCTTTTTGCACAAAACCACGAGGCTCAAAAACATACACTTCTTCATTCAATTCACCATTCAAAAATGCAGTCTTAATATCCAACTGATGTATGTTCCAACCATCATGAGCTACAAGTGCACAAATGCTACAAACAATAGTCATTCAACATGTAGGAGCAAAGGTCTCATCAAAGTCAATTCCTCTTTCTTGAGCATAACCCTTTGCAGTAAGCCTAGCCTCATACCTCTCAACTATTCCATCACACTTATGCTTCAGCTTGTGTACCCACTTATTGCCAATGGCCTTCTTGCTAGGAGGCAAGTCATATGGACTTGAGTTGAGAGAAAGATATCTAAAATCCCATGGGTAATCCAAGAAGCTTTAGATAGTTTTGAGAGATCTTAAATATAAAGACTAAGTCTTTATTCTTGTCAAGAGGTCAACAAGACTTGATTAAGCTTGGAAAGGTTTGTCCAAGAACTTGCTATTGGAACTACTATGAAGTTTCCCCAAGTATTGCTAACAAAACTCATGCATGTCTCATGAGTGTTACTTCTTTAAAAACTAAGTCCTCAATCTGATTAAATTCTAGAACCAAGATTCTTTTTAAATCAGGGTATAAAGAGGTGAAAGGTTTTGCATATACCCTAGATGTTGGTGTTAAAATTTCTTTGCAATACCTCCTAGGTGTATAGATTGAATATAACACCTTTTTCCTAGCTCTCACTATTTGCACCAACAAGGTTTGAAGAAAAGATCATGAGAGAATTTAAAAGAAACACAAAGAGAGAAAAACTCAAGATGTATTTTTGTGGATTAGAGAAAGTATCCAATGGTATGGGACAATGGAGTGCTAAGTTCTTTTGATAATTTTTCTTTTGATAGCTGAAAAGAAAAAGAACTCATGATTCATAACAAATCATCAAAAAGGTTATCTGTTTCTTGGGAAAATGCATTGAGGTAATGTACTAAAACCAATACATTAAAGGATAAAGAGATGGAGGAGAGTTTTTCTCTCACATTCAAATCAGAAGTGAAGTCTATAAAACTTCACCTTGTCCAAATTCTAAATCAAGTTCACATTAAAAGGTTTTCAAGTTTCCAAGGTGTTAGGTTGATATCATTATGGCTACCCAAAATATGTAAAAATCCAAATTAATTATATTTTTTAGCAAATTATGTATCGAGAACTTCCCAGGAAACTTAACCATCATTCATTGTTGTAACTAAAAAGAAAGAGATTAAGAGATTCTAAAAGGCAGATGTGTGTATTCCATAGAGATTTGAATGAAAGAGATTTGTCAAGCAGTTTGAAGAAGGTTGTACTACTCCATTCGAGCTTGCAATATTTTTTTAAATATGAATTCTAGTATTCATATGTTAGTTTGAGTATTGTTGTTTAATTCGTACTTTGTATTGTTAATTATGTGTGAAGTATGGTAAGATACTAAATAGGGAATAGAAAAGCACTAGAGGAAAATCTAGTAAACCCCATTCCCCAAACCTATGTTGTAAATGTACAATGAAGTAAAGTAACACTAGATAGGGAATTCTTCACATACTTTCCAATTCTTCAATTCCAATTGGAGATGCCTAGATCCCTACAAGAGACCATCCGATAGAGTTCAATTACCCATGATTGACTATTCTTCAATCATTTATCCATGATTTCTAAAATATTTTCTCATCCAATGGAGAAGGAGGAACAAGCTTGCAATATTGTTCAAATGGATGAGATGCATGTAGAAATATTGTTATTTAAACAACAAGATATGGAACTATAGGACCACACAAAGTATTGCAAAACAAACTCACATGCTACAAGAACTTACTAAGATGAAAAAATCATAGGGTGAGTTGTAGAAATCTGTTGAAAGTTAAGATATTGAAATTAGACAAATGCATGGAGAGTTGCAAAAACTACAAACTATGACCAAAGAAGCTCAAGCGGTGACAAAAGAATTCTTGGAAATAATATGCATTTAGTTTATGCAAGAAAAAGCTAATGCTACTGCCTAGAAAGTTCGTCTTCACAAAAATCCAAACAAAGACCTTTTTTTGGAAGATGATTGATTTTGGAGTATCTAGCATTAGAGAGCTTATTGACAAATTCCTTTATGACTTAGGTAGAATCCAAAATCCCCCTTCAAATATGGATGAGTTGTAAATCAGTGTGTTCAAGTACACTGTGCATGCCAATGTTAGGATGTTATTGGTATGGCTATCCAAAATTTGTAAAAATCTGAACTAATTAAATTTTTCTATAAATTATGTCGCTAGACCTTCCTAGGAAACTTAACCGTTATTCACTATTGTAACTTACAAGAGAGAGGTTAAGTGCATCGATTCTAGAAGGTGGATGTGTGTAATCCATAGAGAGTCGAGTCAGAGAGATCTATCAATGAGATTGAGGAGGGTTGTACTACAACATTCAAGCTTGCAATATTTCTTTTTTGAGTAGTATATATTCTAGTATTGTTTAGTATTGCTATTTAATTTTCCATGAACTTGAGTTGTACCTATAGAGTGATGTAAAGTAACATCAAACAAAGGTAGAGCACGAGATTGTGAATCATGTGAAGGAATCAAAACCTAGAATATCAAGTTAGAGGCAATGCCTTGAAACTTTAAAAATCTTTTAAAGAATCTAAGTGAGAAGGTACTCTACAAAGATGTGTTTGGACTTTAGGATAAATATCACTCACTCATCAATGTTAGTATAAAATAGGGTGATATGTGACACCATATTTTATGCTCAAGTTGATGTAAGGAAGATGGTATGGGACATCAAACCATGGGATGAGAGGTATCTTTGAGTCCCAAAATAAATCTATTAAATCCTTAAAGGAGACGTTTAAATTCAAGGAGGATAAAAGCATGATCTTATGGAAAACTTCAAGAGGAAGTGTTTTAAAAGATACTTCATGATACAATATTTTTTATGTATAAATATTGATACATTTCTTTGAAATGACCTTTTTAATGAAGGTTCAACTCACTAAGTGAAGCACCAAGGTCCTAGTGGAACTTGGTAAACTCAATCTTTTGACTCAAAGAATCTCATTCGTAGTAAGCAATCATAAAGACTGAATAAAGGAATTAACTTAGTATTAAGTGAAACATTATTTTGAGTAAAATATTATCAATAGAACCTTAGTGGGTTGACACACTGATATTAGACACCACACAGTATCTTGTGGCTGGTTGATGTCTATCTTTACTCCATCTATCTTTTTGAGTTTCCTCACCTAGAGTTTAACTCACAACAAATTCAAGTATCTAATACGTTTCAATTGGTTGCACAAAGCTTTAATTCTTTTTTCTACTTTCAAAATCTTTTGGATTTTACTCACACAGAGTCTCTGATTCTTTTCACAAAAGTAAAAGGTTAGCCGATTGGAACCAGGCAACTAAATTAAAAATCCTAGATAGATGTTTTGTACAATAACCCTTTCAATATTCAGAAGATTTTAAGTCTAAGTTGAATTAATCATTTGCATTTGATTCAAGTTACATAGAATAACTCCAATGAATTGCATAGAGTTCACTCCTCTCTAGGAAAAACAAGTTAGGAATTTCTCCTAAGATTGATGATTCCCAAGCATGTAAACTTACTGATTTTGAAAAAAAAATCTTAAGTTGGACAATTTTCAATTTGGATTTGACTTGGTGAAGATAAACTAAGGCTGAGCAAAATTAAATGGAAAACCTTATCCTACATTTTACATAGGATTTTAAAGGCCATTAGGACAAATTAGTCCTCCACTCTAGTGAAAAAAGCAAGAAAATGTTGGTTAGGAGTGCCCCATAGTATGAACATCTAAGTTAGATGTTTGGGACAACTAGACTTCTAGTTTTCCAAATCAAATTCTAGTGAGCCCAAAGTTTGCAAAGTCTTGATAGGGATATAAAATTTACCTTAATTATTATGTTGATGCATGAATCATGCCTAGAAATTTACTAGTAATTGGAATCAGATTAGGTTTTCAAAGTGCAAAGCAACATGGTGTTTTGAATCATTTGTGTAGTGATCCCACCATATAGATGAAAGATGTTCTTTCATGTTAGAACATGACGCTTGAGGGTTGCCTAGACATACTATACATAGATCTATTTTTGAGGACCAGAATCTTTTTCAGGGGGAAGAGTGTAATAAAGTAAGTGTATAATCTATGTGCCTGGTCGATTCGGCCAGATCTGAAATAAGACATCATTATAAATTTGCTTCTCCCATTTGTCAGAGGACCTATTAACTACTTTGCTAAGTAAGACTTACACATTTTTCTACAAAGATCACAAAGTAATTAGCAATGAAAGTATTAAGTCCTTTAGAAAATGTGGTTAGAAGCAAATGTATCTAGAAAACTTTAAATCTTTGCAAATGAAAGATGGAAAAAGATTCAATGCAAAGAGCCAAAGGATTCTATTTTTACACATTTCTTCTATTTTTTTTTCACATGTTGTTGTTTTGTTCATTTTGGACAATGTAAACTTGTGTTGGTTGTTTCTGTATTTTCATCTATAGGATGGGTGAACAAGTTTTCATTCGATGTAAGTTCTTGTTCTCATCTTAGCTTGTATCACTTTAGCCTTACTTTAATAGCATGTGTATGTATATGTATGTGTGTGTGTATGCATGCATGTATATGTGTGTATGTATGTCTATATATATATTTATATGTATATGTGAATGTGCATATATTTAAATAGATAGAAAAATAAAACATATATACATTACTCCATCCAAAACTATTTTGAAGATTGAGAATAAGTAAGCTTGCACTTAGTCATGTCAAGTGACTTCCGTCATATATATGCTTTAGACATTCTTCTTGAAGAAATTCCTCATTTTTTAAATATGAATGAATTTTCTATGATTTTGATACCAATCTTCAATACAATCTTCCATGCCATCATCATCATCATCATTGTGATAATCTTGTACTTTATCTTCTTTTGAATATAGTTCTTTCAATCTTGCATATTTTACAAGATGACTTTTGCATAGCCTCCTCATGGATGCTTCTGATAAATGAGATCTTACTAACAACTTTGAATGGTGTGGAGAAAGATCATCAATATCATACGTTGGAATCTACATACATGAGTAAAAATCATTAGTATTCCATAAATGAATGGGAAATAAACATAAAACAAAAATTTAAATATGTAAGTAATTCTAAAATAGTTTCAATAAATTAGAGCTTTCATTGCAATAGAGGATAGGTGGACAGAGAGTTTTCATTGCTATCTAGCTAAAAGCTGCTCTTGGGCTCATGCCATCCATAATTCACTAATAATTGATCACCAACATGTAATGAAGTAATAGCATTGACAACTATGTATCTTGCTACATCCCTAGTCATGTGTGGTGATTAATCACTATTTTAATGCTCCTCAAATTTGCAATTAATCATTGGACTATTATATCCTCAAGTATTGTTTATGAAACTTGCTATATTTCCATGCATGTAAGGTCTTCCATCAATATATAATCTTTCATTTTCTGCATGTGTAATCCCTCTCCTAGCAAGATAAGCTACATTCAAGCATAATCCATAAGTACTCATGCTTTGAAAATAACATGTAATTCGATTCCAATCTTGCCATCTATATATAGGGCCTCAAAGTTTGGAGGCACGTACAACGTCTCTACAATAAGGAAACCATGACTAGCACTAGTGATACTCGAAGGAGAAATCACATAGTAGTTACCCCAAAAGCTTAAAAAAGCTCCATCTAAAGAAAGCAGTCCTCTATGCCATCGTCCAAAGCGTCTTCTATCATATGTTTGCAGTAGAGGACAATCACTAGATGGCAATGGATAATCTCCAACTGTTCCACTCTCTAAATGAGGAGAGAGGATTTTGAGAAACCATGGTTTGTAATTGATAAATGGCATGTCTGTGATGTATATGAGGTATATTAACATTATTTTCTGTGATGTATATGAGGTATATGAGGAGAGAGGATTTTGAGAAACCATGGTTTGTAATTGATAAATGGCATGTCTGTGATGTATATGAGGTTTGTAGTAGGAGAATCATCATCATCATTGAGAAAATATTATTGTATCTTAAGTATAATTTTATTTGATATATGATTTTCAAATAAAATAACGATATTAATTTATGGAATCAATACATACCCAAGTATTATCATGTTGATTAGGTGGTGGTGCACACTCAAAAATACCATAATCAACGTCATGTTCAATACATTCCAATCATGGTCTTCGATACATGCCATAGCAAAACTTACACCAACATATAATATGCTCCTGATAGTAAAAAATAATCGTAATTCCTATTGGACAACAAATGTGAAGTGGTTGCATGGGTAGGATGGGGTGGAGTACCCTCTAACTTATCAGAATCCCATTATAGTATAAGAATTAAAAACATATATCACTCATATATGTATCTACCAAATATAAGAACTAAAAGGCATACTTATAGTAAGTAGTCCTTGCATGATTATGAGATGGTGGTGGAGTTTCCTCTTATTCATTAGAATCTGATTGTGTAGCGAAAAATAGTACTAAATATTAATAATCTCCTTATTTACATACATACACATTCACATGTACACATTTCCACATACACACATATTCACATATACAAATATACACTGAATGACATGTAAATAAACATAAAAGATTAGTAAATGTATGACATGTGTATGTATGTATGTCTATATGTATGTATGTATGTATATGCATGTGTATGTTTGTGTGTTATGTATGTATGTGTATGCATGTGTATCTTTGTGTATGTGTATTTGTGTGTATATATAATTTATTAGTTCTAATAATATTATATGTGTGTGTATGTGTATGTATATGTGTGTGTATGTGTGTGTATGTATATGTATGTGTATGTGTATATGTATGTATGTATGTGTACGTGTATGTATGTATGTATAAGTGTATGTATATATGTGTCTTTATGTATGCGTGTGTATGTTTATGTATGTGTGCATATGTATGTGTGTATGCATGTTTATAAATGTGCATATATTTATTATGTATGTGTGAGTATGTGTATTGTTGATGTGTGAAACATCACACGAAATGATTTGATGTGACACTAGACAACCTCTATGGTCACCATTAGCTCACTGCTACTCCAAACTTTGAGAAATGATAGCCAAAACCAAAAACTTTACTTCTTCAAAAATTTCCAATCACTAAAATGTTATACCTCCAATATTTTTCTTATTTCTTTTATCCCAAAAATTAATTTTCAGCTGCAATATTTTAGAAATTAAACTAGAGGAGAAGAGCTTTGCAACAAGCTATTACTTGCAAGAAACAGAGCACTAGACATCAAGTTATGGCCTTCACAAGTTCACCCTGTATGAGCTATCAAAAAACTGGAAATATTGTCTGTTTAAGTAAAAAACATGTCCCAATTATGCAAATTTGATGCCTAGCATTGACTTGCAACAAGAACTCAATGGAAACCATCGAATTCATGTGTTTTAGGCCACTTTTTCAGCATCTGAACTATCCTCTTGAACATTGACATGAAGTAAAAGACTTTTATGTTGGAAGTCAATGCTTGACTTCATGCTGAAACACGATGCCAGGCATCGAGTTGCTCCACAAAGCTCATGTTTTTAACAAGCTAAACCAACATATGATGCACACAAAAGAAGAAAGTAACTTTTCAACTCAAACTTGATGCCAGGCATCGAGTTGCTTGGAAAAGATGACCTTTTGAACTCATTATGAAAACAGACAAAGCATGGAGATGGAGGAGAGAATCTCACACACCGAACTTTACTTGGTTCTTCTCATAGCTATGAAAAACTTAGAAGTTTATAGGTGCTTTTCTCACTTAGAGAAGCCCGACTATACTCAGTCATACAAAAATGAACTCCTACTAACATTCTCTCTTTTTTTCCTCTTCACGTCAGTTGATAGAAACTAACTTATATAGTTTTTCTTAATCTCGTGACTTTTGAAAACTCTAGAACTAAAGTATCTAACTTTACAAATATAATACATGTGTGAAATTGTCCCTTTACATGGGCATGTGCTTTTCTTCTTAGACTTTAACCTTCAAACTTATGTCCAATTTGTTATTGGTTCTCCAACAGCTCCTCCTCAATCACTAATTGACATTGTCTGTTTCTTCATATCTTCTTCTTTTCTTTTTACTCATGCCATGCTTTTGAATATGCTGGTCTTCACACCATCCAAGATCTTTATCATTATATCTGCTATCTGATCCTTTGTAGAAATGTGCTCCACTTCAATTTCTTTCTCCATTACCTTTTCTCTCAAGAAATGATACTGTATCTCTATATGTTTTGTTCTTGCATGAAATAATGGATTTGCTACAAGATAAAGTGAACTCATGTTATCTCCATGTATTGCAGGTATACCTTGATCAACGCCCAAGCTTTTGAACAATGTCTGCATCCATATGACCTCCTTAGCTGCTTCTACAAGTCCTTTGTACTCAACTTCAGTTGATGATGATGCTACTATATGTTGTTTCTTTGAACACCAACTTACAAGCTTATCACCAATGTATATCATGTAGCCATGAGTTGATCTCCTATCATCTTGGTTACCTGCCCAGTCTGAGTCACTATAGGCTCTCAACTTCAAATCTTAAGTAAAAGGATAATATAATCCTTCCTTTATGGTTCCTTTGATATATTTGAGAAATCTTTGACCTGCAATCCAATGTGGGTCCTTTGGACAATGCATGAATTGTGACAAAAATCCCACTGCATAACTAAGATCAGGTCTTGTTAGTGTAGCATAAATCAAACTACCCACAAGAGATTGATACTTCCTCATGTCTTTGTATTCTGCACCATCATATTTACTGAGCTTGTAATTAACTTCAAGTGGAGTTGAAGCTTCTCTGCAATCTTCCATACCAAACTTCTTCAATAGGTTCTGAAGATACCTTTCTTGTGATACATATATGCCATGATCTGTATAAGTAACTTCCATTCCAAGAAACTATGATAACTTTCCTAGATCACTGATCTTGAACTCTTTCTCAAGTAATCTCTTTACCTCCTTGATTCCTTCATTTGAAGTACATGTGATTATAATGTCATCTACATAAATACAAATGTAGATTGTACCTTCCTCTGTTCTTTTGATGACTAGACTTGGATCTGCTTTTGAACTTTGATATCCAAGTTCATTGAGATACTTCACTAGTCTATAGTTCCATGCTCTTGGAGCTTGCTTCAATCCATAGAGTGCTCTTCTCAACCTGCAAACAAAATTTGGATACCTCGAATCTATAAACCCCTGAGGTTGTTCCATGTATACCTCATGTGATATGTATCCATTCAAGAATGCATTCTTTATATCCAATTGGATCAGATTCCATCCTTTTGAAGCTGCAATAGCAATGATTGTCCTTATAGTTGACATCTTAGCTATAGGACTTAATGTCTCATCATAATGTATGCCATAAGTTTGGGCATAGCCTTTCACCACCAGTCTAGCTTTGTATCTAGCTATACTTCCATCTGCAAGCTTCTTCACTTTATAAACCCATTTATTTCCAATTACCTTCTTACCATTTGGTTTAGGAACAAGTTCCTATGTCTTGTTCTCTTTTAGTGCATTGAATTCTTCCTTCATTGCTTTTTCCCATTGTTTCTTACCTTTTGCTTCATCATAGTTCTGAGGCTCTTCATCATCTTTGACCATATATGAATAGTTCTTCTGAGTTATGTAAGAAGTATCATAGGAATATCTTTTTGGTTGCCTTCTTATCCTACTTGACCTCCTTGGTTCACATTCTTCCTATGTGTCTAGATACACCTCTTCATCAAATATAGGATCTTCTTCATTTCTTCTTGCTAAAACACTTCTGGATGTACTTGCTTGCACTTCATCTTTATTCACCTATACACTTGATTTTCCTTTCTCACATCTTCTTACCTCTTCTTCAAATTCTTCAGCTATATGACTTTCATCTGCATACTAACTTTTCTGCTCATCAAATGTAACATCTCTAGAAACAAGAAATTATTTGATTAGAGGATTTCACAACCTATAACCCATCTGCTTTTCATCATAACCAATGAACACATATTTTTCTACCTTTGGTTCAAGTTTATGTCTAAGTTGGATGGAACATAAGCATACGCAATTGATCCAAACACTTTACAATGATCTAGTGTTGGTTTCTTACCCCACAAAGCTTCATATGGAGTCATTCCATTGAGAGTTATACATGGTAATCTATTCACAAGATATGTAGCTGTATTTACAGCCTGAGCCCAAAGATAATTGGACAATTCTTCTCCTTCAGCATAGCTCTAGGAAACTGAACCAAAGTCTTGATTCTTCTTTCTGCTACACCATTTTGTTGTCGTGTTTACCTGCAGGTTATTTCTCTCTTAATACCTGCATTCCAAAGATAATCATTGAACTCTTGGGAGAAGTATTCTCCCCCTCCATCAGACCTCAATCTCTTAAGCTTTTGACCTGTGACTCTCTGTGCATATGCATGAAAATGCTTGAAAGCTCCAAACACTTCTGATCTTTCCTTCAAAACATACAAAGTTACCCATCTTATAGCATCATCAATGAAAAGAACATAATACCTTGAGCCACTGATAGATCCTTCTTTTGTTGGTCCACATACATCTTTATGAATGAGCTCTAGTACTCCATCATGTTTGAATCCTTTCTTTTGAAATGGTAACCTGTGTGCTTTTGCCAGCTGACATGCTTCACATTTATAAATCATATGTTGACTCTGCACATTTGGTAATCCTAGTATAGATTGATTTGCAACCATAGCTTTAATTCCTCTTTCATTGAAATGACCTAATATCTTATGCGAAAGATCAAGTTTTCTAATCACTCCTTCACCATGTGTGAGCAAAGCTTAACCAATGTTCCCTTGCACTCTTAAAGTAAAGAGTCTACCTTCTTTCTTACCACAGACAATCTGATTATATCCATTCTCTGTGGATCTTCAACAAATGCTCCCTCATCTGTAAACCTGACTTGAGAACCTTTTTCAACTATCTGCCCCACAGTAATCAAGTTTTTAGGTATTGTGGGAACATACAAAACATTGGTTAGCAAATCTGCTCCACTCTTGCATTTCACTTTTCCAATTGAATGTACACTATGTCTTGGATTATCACATGTTTGAACTGTATAACTAGAAATGCCTTTTTCCAATTCCGACATCAATTCTATGTTTCCTGACAAATGATTAGAACATCCAGAGTCAATGTAAAATACCTTTAGATCTTCTTTATATGATGTGCTAATTGAGTTCATAATCAATGATGTATGACCTTCATTTTGTGTATCATTTGCATAATTATAGTAGGTGGTGTTGTAGGATTGATTCTGTCCCCAACTTCTTCCTCCACCTCTACCATAGCCCCCTCTTTGATTTTGTCTACCTCTCTGAAAATTACTTTGATATCTTCCATCTTTTCCTCTGATATTGTTATTCTGATTTTGATTTGATCCTTGTTGATTATGCCAAAAGTCATGAGCCAAATGATTACTCAATCCACAGATCCAACAAGCCTTTTTATTGTTATTTTGATTACCTCTTCCTCTTCCAAAGCCTCTTGCTCTTCCTCTGCCAGTGCCTTTACCTCTTGCATAATAAACTTGAGAAGTCTGTTCCTCTTCATCCTTTGCTTTACCTTTATCTCCTTTCTTCTTGTTCTTCATGTACATTGTAGAACTTTGTCCTTTATCTCCATCTCCCTTCAAGTCTTTCTCAAATGTTAGCATCAAACCAAGCAATTGATTCAAGTTTCGAACATAATGAGTCAAAGAAAGTTCTGTCGACAAGACAAAAATTTTCCACCTTTCATCTCCTCTCAAACCTGCAAGCAATTCAACAATCAATCTGTGATCT
The DNA here is from genome assembly GCA_020310875.1 of Ceratopteris richardii. Lineage (NCBI taxonomy): Eukaryota > Viridiplantae > Streptophyta > Polypodiopsida > Polypodiales > Pteridaceae > Ceratopteris > Ceratopteris richardii. Next base: position 48,215,712 of record CM035419.1, on the reverse strand, counting down.
TCAACATCTTGATCTATGGATCCAAGACTATCTGCAAGATCCTTTATCTTAGTGACATAATCACTAATACTTTGACTTGGCTTCTTCTTGAATGTTGTCAAATCTGACCATAGACTTGCTTTCCTCGCTTTGGTGGTACTTTGGAAATGATACTCCAATGCATTCCATATATCTTCAATTGATTCCAAGCCTCTCATGTGTGCTAGCAAATGATCCAAAATTGTAATGTAGATGTAGGCTTTTGCACTTGCATCCTTCTTCTACCAATGCTTTAAAGCATCCAATTCTTCTATCTTTGGTCGGCTTTCATCTTCAAATATTGGCTTCTCTTCTTCACATGTTATGTACACCATCAGATCCTTAATCATAAGTATGGCATCCATTCTCATTACCCATGCACAATAATTATCTCGGTCCAGTTTCTCAATGGAGATATGATTTGCCATAATTCTTTGCTTCTACTTCAACATGTGAGTTTAAAGGCTAAAGAATAATACATTTTGGAGTTCTTTGTGTGTGAATATACTTTTGAAGTAATCTCTTGATGCCTTGTGCCTTTGAATGCTTTAGCTTTCAAAATTTAATGAAAACTTCTCAAAAACTTCTAGTACATTTGATGCCTTGTACTCTCGAGAACCTTTCTGCTCTGATACCACTTGTTGATGTGTGCAATTCATCACAAGAAATGAATTAATGTGACACTAGACAACCTCTATGGTCACCATTAACTCATTGCTACTCCAAACTTTTGAGAATAGCCAAAACCAAAAACTTTACTTCTTCATAAATTTCCAATCACTAAAATGACATACCTTCAGAATTTTGCTTATTTCTCTTATTACAAAGATTATTTTGCTTCGATCGTTTGGATGATGAAAATAGAAAAGAAGATCTTCCAATAAGCTATTACTTGCAAGAAATAGAGCACTACACATCAAGTTATGGCCTTCACAAGTTCACCCTGTATGAGTTGCAAACTCGAAATATTGCCTGTTTAAGTAAAAAAAACATGTCATTGTTATGCAAATTTGATGCCTAGCATCGATTTGCAGCATGAATTCGATGCTAGGCATCCAATTCATGTGTTTTAAGACACTTTTTCAGCATCTGAACTAGTCTCTTGATTACAAACATGAAGTAAAAGACTTTTATGTTGGAAGTCGATGCCAGACATCAACATCACGCGAAAACGCGATGCCACACATCGAGTTGCTCCACAAAGCTCATGTTTTTAACAAGATAAACCAACATATGATGCACATGGAAGAAGAAAGTAACTTTTCAACTCAAACTCAATGCTAGGCATCGAGTTGCTTGGAAAACTTGACCTTTTGAACTCATTCTGACAAAGCATGGAGATGGAGGAGAGAATCTCATACATAGAACTTTAGTTAGTTCTTCTCATAGCTATGAAAATCTCAAAATTTTATAGGTGTTTTCTCACTGAGAGAAGCCCGACTATACTCACTCATACAAAAATGAACTCCTATTAACATTCTCTCTTTTTTTCCTCTTCGCGTCTGTTGATAACAACTAACTTACATAGTTTTTCTCAATCTCGTGACTTTTGAAAATTCTAGAACTAAAGTATCTAACTTTACAAATATAATACATGTGTGAAATTGTCCCTTTACATGGGCATGTGCTGTTCTTCTTAGACTTTGACCTTCAAACGTATGTCCAATTTGTGATTGGTTCTCCAACATATATGTGTGTCTATGTGTATGTGTGAGTATGTGTATGTATGTGTACATGTATGTGTAAGTATGTATGTGTGAGTGTATGTATGTATGTGTGTATGTATGTATGTATGCATGTTTACAAATATGCATGCATTTATTATGTATGTGTGAGTGTGTGTATGTATATATGTGTGTATGTGTATGTGTATGTGTATGTATGGGTATGTCTATGTGTACGTGTATGTATGTGTGTATGGTTGTATGAATGGTTATAAATGTGTATGCATTTATTATGTATATGTGTGTATTTGTATGTGTGTGTATGAGTATGTATGTTTACGTGTATGTATGTTTGTGTAAGTGAATGTATGTATGTGTACCTCTATGTATGTGTATGCAAATTTATAAATTTAAAGTTTTTTTAATATATTGATGGTTTTTTATGTTTGAGATTAAAATAATAGGATATAGTGTATGATATAAAAAATTAAGAGAAGAGCTGACATACCACCTGAGAGGTGGTAGTATTTTTGGAGATAGCTACATCTTGAAGAATCATTTCCTCAATAGAAGGTATACAAAATAGTTTATGTTACTATGAGTTATAATTATCATAAATTTTATAAATATTTTACATTTGATCTATGTACTTCTATTTCATTAAATAAACATAGACTTCTGCAAAGAATATTGAGTGAGGCCATATGTTTTGCTTAGGCCAAATGGGCCATCACGCTTTTATTGCTACATTTTTAAGTATATGTATTATTGAAACTATATTTTTTATTTTATTTTAAACAGTCATGATTAGGTTATTTTATTTGTTTCAATCTAGGGAAAGGATTATGGTCATTATCCTTTGAAAATTGAAACACAATTTGCTACACATTTTGGATATTGATGTCTGAGTGAGTAAATACGAGATCATTTGGATGCTTTTGTAAGCATTGTTAAATTTTATATAATTTATTTTATTTTAATTGATGTTTTATTCATTTATGTTTGTTATATGTAACACATGAGTATTATGGAGAGGGAGATATGGATGAGGTAGAGAGATAAACACACGAGGGATGATATAGATTGTCATAAAGTATTGAACCATCTACCCATGATGCCTCTTTAGATACCTCATATCATGCGAATGATCATGATGATGTGGATGGTCATGATCAGGGAGGGGATTCAGATGATTGGCATTTTGCATTGGATGTATTACCTACATTGATACAGACACATACACACACACACACACACACACATATATATATATATATATATATATATATATAATGACAAGAATGTACCAATGATTTTTATAATAGTTTATATTTGAAAATGGATTTTTACTTTAATTGTATAATTCAATCATATTACATGTGTGTTTGTGTGTATATATGTATGTATGTGCATGTAGCTGTGTGTGTATATGTATGTATGCACATGTAGGTATATATTTATATTTGTGTAATTGCATGTATGTGGACATATGTATGTGTATGTGTGTGTATGTGTATGTGTATATATGTATAACTATGTCTATATGTAGGTGTATGTGTATGTTTGTGTATGTGTACATGTGTGTATGTTATTTGTATATATGCAGGTGTATGTGTATGTGTGTATATGACTGTGCATACGTATGAGCATTCATGTGCATTTGCATGCATGTGTATGTCATGCATGTGCATGTGCATGTGTATAAGTATGTGTTTATGTGTGTATGTGTAGGTGTGTGTGCATGCATGCATGCATGTCAATGCATGTGCATGCAGATATGCTTGTGCATATGCATGTGTGTATGTGTATGTGTATGTGTAAGTGTATGTGTGTATATTATCTACACACACACACACACACACACATATATATATATATATATATATATATATATATATATATATATATATATATATATATACATATATATATATATATCTATATATATATATATATATATATATATATATATATATATATATATATATATATATATATATACATACATACATACATACATACATACACATACACACACACACACACACACACACATATATATATATATATATATATATATGGTACAAATTATATGGTACTATTTAATGACAAGAATGTACTAATGATTTTTATTATAGTATATATTTAAAATTGAATATTACTTTAATTATATAATTCAGTCATATTACATGTGTGTGTGTATATATGTATCTATGTGCATGTAGCTGTGTGTGTATATGTATGTATGCACATGTAGGTATATATTTATATTTGTGTAATTGCATGTATGTGCACATATGTATGTGTATTTTTGTGTGAATGTGTGTGTATGTGTATGTGTATGTGTATATATGTATAAGTATGTCTATATGTAGATGTATGTGTATGTTTGTGTATGTGTATATGTGTGTATGTGTATGTGTATGTGTATGTGTATGTGTGTATATGAATGTGCATATGTATGAGCATGCATGTGCATTTGCATGCATGCATATGGCATGCATGTGCATGTTCACGTGTATAAGTATGTGTTTATGTGTGTATTTGTAGGTGTCTGTGCATGCATGCATATCAGTGCATGCATATCAATGCATGCATGTGCATGTAGATATGTTTGTGCATATGCATCTGTGTATGTTTATGTGTATGTGTATGTGTAAGTGTATGTGTAACTGTATGTGTGTGTATGTGTGTGTATGTGCATGTGTATGTGTATATGTGTGTATGTGTATGTCTCTGTGCATGTGAATGTGTAAGTGTGAGTATGTTAATTAATGAAAACAAAACCGTTAAAATGATATACAAACAATGAAAATTGTACTTAAAATAATTAGCCATATATGATGCTTGGTGAACTTCTTGAATAACCTATAATAGAGAGAGAGAGAGAGAGAGAGAGAGAGAGAGAGAGAGAGAGAGAGAGAGAGAGAGAGAGAGAGAGAGAGAGAGAGAGAGAGAGAGAGAGAGAGAGATCAAAAGAGAGATAGATAGATAGATAGATAGATAGAGAGAGAGAGAGAGAGAGAGAGAGAGAGAGAGAGAGAGAGAGAGAGAGAGAGAGAGAGAGAGAGAGAGAGAGAGAGAGAGAGAGAGAGAGAGAGAGAGAGAGAGAGAGAGAGAGAGAGAGAGAGAGAGAGAGAGAGAGAGAGAGAGAGAGAGAGAGAGAGATTGAAAGAGGAAGAAGGAGAAAGAGGGAGAGAGAGAGAGTAGAAGAGAGAGAGAGAGATTGAGAAAGAGATATCTCGAGCTCATATGCATGGCGCAGATATGAACATTGGATCATTCTTCGATCAGATGCATGTAAAATGATGATCGAAGAGCAATCCAATGTTTTTTTTCAAATTTTCTATTGTCACATGTGCGACACTATCTAGCATCACATATGTGATGCTCTTAATGTGTCATATGGGGGACTTTGAGATTAGCTACACTTCAATTAATGTTGGTAATAGCCTCCAAAATAGCATTGATTGAAGCATCATCTAAACAATGGAGCATGCTCGATGCTTCGTGTGATGAAATGTGCAATCGTATAGCGACAAGAGTGTTTCACTTCAATCATCGCTATCCCCCTGTATTCCTTGTAGTGAGATTAAAGATGCCCCATGGATGCCCTTGTTGATATAGACTATTCAAAGCACTTGTTCCAACATGGTTAGACTTTCACCACTCATGGGCAGTATTGGGAGGTAAGTAAGGAGGGGGTTTTTATGGGGCCGCCTTGTTGGAACCAAATGGGATATATTCGATTGTGAGTAGATATTATTTTTTGAGATACAAGAATAGAATAACACATCCATGTGGAAGAATCCTTGAGAGTCGAGACCCTCAAAAACACCTTCTCTCTACAAGCTTCAATAGAGAAATGAGAAGTATCTTATAAATCAAGCATAACCTAAGATACTAATGTAATAAAACTACATGATATAAAGATATAACTTTTAGGACCACCACGTGCTAGAGAGATGAATCTCCTCCCAACCTGAAGTGTCTATGTATAGTTGCTCGAATCAACAAAGGCCAAAAATGTAGCTAGAGTCCACAAGTGCATATGCAATCTCCACCATTCCTTTAATATCTTCCACTAGAAACTACTAGTGGTTGAAATGATCTTCACCACTGCTTTAGTAGCTTCCATTAGAGTGCACTTGTGGTTGGTGTACTGACCATTTGAGTTAAGTATCTTTGGACACAAGTTAACTCATGTTAACTTGAGATTGAAGGCTCTTTGGGAAATACTCTTTTCCCCATGCTCCCCATGGGGGTTGAACCCAAGACCTCCCCCTTCAAAACCTTGACACTTAAAAACTAGAATAAGTGGATCACTTGTGCAAGAGGGCACATGAACTTATGCTTAAGTCTAGTCTCGAGATCTTTGACCATTTCATTTTTTTTGCCTTCTATTATAATACATACTTTTCTCACCTCTTAGGTTCTTCAAGAAATATTATCTCGGAGAACCTAAGAGGTAAGAAAAGTACCTAACATAATATAGTGAAAAAAATTGAAGGTGCATGTAAGAAGAGAATCCACTTTGGCTCTTTGGCATCAATCTTTTTCCATCTTTCATTGAGAAACCTTTAGAATCTTCTAGATAGATTTACTTCTCCCACTTTTCACTTGAGTTAATACCTACATTGCTAACTAAAACTTGCACCTTACAGGCCAATGTGTCAGTCTTAGTTAGCAAGGTAGGTATTAAGTCATCAATAAAATGGGAGATAACCAAGAAATTCAGTAGCCTATATAGACAAACACTAGCCTACATGCATCAATAAACAAAAAGAAAATTAGAAATGAAATGTAAAAAATTAACTGTTGTCAAATCTATTTGTTGAATGCAGCAATGTATCAAAGAACACACATTCGCATAGACACACATCCATATATACACATACACATACACATACACATACACATACACATACACACACAAGCACATACACACACATGCACATACACACACACATACACATATGCACATATACATATATACACATACACATACACAAATGCACACATACACACACATATACATATACATGCACATACACATACACATACACATACGCATACACATACACATGCACATGCACATGCACATGCACATGCACATGCACATGCACATGCACATGCACATGCACATGCACATGCACATGCACATGCACATGCACATGCACATGCACATGCACATGCACATGCACATGCACATGCACATGCACATGCACATGCACATGCACATGCACATGCACATGCACATGCACATGCACATGCACATGCACATGCACATGCACATGCACATCACATGCACATGCACATGCACATGCACATGCACATGCACATGCACATGCACATGCACATGCACATGCACATGCACATGCACATGCACATGCACATGCACATGCACATGCACATGCACATGCACATGCACATGCACATGCACATGCACATGCACATGCACATGCACATGCACATGCACATGCACATGCACATGCACATGCACATGCACATGCACATGCACATGCACATGCACATGCACATGCACATGCACATGCACATGCACATGCACATGCACATGCACATGCACATGCACATGCACATGCACATGCACATGCACATGCACATGCACATGCACATGCACATGCACATGCACATGCACATGCACATGCACATGCACATGCACATGCACATGCACATGCACATGCACATCAACATGCACATCAACATGCACATGCACATGCACATGCACATGCAACATGCACATGCAACATGCACATGCAACATGCACATGCAACATGCACATGCACATGCAACATGCACATGCACATGCACATGCAACATGCACATGCACATGCAACATGCACATGCACATGCACATGCACATCACATGCACATGCACATGCACATGCACATGCACATGCACATGCACATGCACATGCACATGCACATGCACATGCACATGCACATGCACACGCACATCACACACACATGCACACGCACATCACACGCACATCACACGCACATGCACATGCCCAGCACACGCACATGCACAGCACACGCACATGCACACGCACACGCACATGCACACGCACACGCACATGCACACGCACACACACATGCACATGCACACACATAGGCACATGCACACGCACATGCATATGCATATGCACATGCACACGCACACGCATATGCACATGCACACGCACACGCATATGCACATGCACATGCACACGCACACGCACACGCACATGCACATGCACATGCACATGCACATGCACATGCACATGCACATGCACATGCACATACACATGCACATACACATGCACATGCACATGCACATGCACATGCACATACACATGCACATACACATGCACATACACATACACATACGCACATACACATACGCACATGCACATACACATGCACATGCACATGCACATGCACATACACATGCACATGCACATACACATGCACATACACATGCACATACACAGACACATACACATACACATACACATACACATACACATACACATACACATACACATACACATGCACATACACATGCACATGCACATCCACATATACCTACACATACACATACACATACACATACACATACACATACACATACACATACACATACACATACACATACACATACACATACACATACACATACACATACACAATACACATACACATACACATACACATACACATACACATACACATACACATACACATACACATACACATACACATACACATACACATACACATACACATACACATACACATACACATACACATACACATACACATACACATACACATACACATACACATACACATACACATACACATACACATACACATACACATACACATACACATACACATACACATACACATACACATACACATACACATACACATACACATACACATACACATACACATACACATACACATACACATACACATACACATACACATACACATACACATACACATACACATACACATACTGTGGAGCCCTAACCGGTTGAAACTAAGGGTGCAAAGTAATTTTTCTCTTAAGGTTCAAAGGATGAATTTAAAATCTTAAAGTGCAAAAGTAAAGAATTAAAAGGAAAGGTGAAGGTATGGAAGGCCGCGTACGCAAAGGTGGAAATAGGGCCGCCCAATCAAAATTTTATTTTTTAAGTCACTCTTGTTCTAAAGTCACTACAGGACAAAGTAGTGAGTCGTTGAGGACCAGTTCAAAAGACAATCTTGGGACATTGAAAGGGAACCAAGATTGTGTTACAGTTAGAGTGCGTGAACCGACGGACTAAAGAAAAAGAGGACAAAGGCTATTCTTGGACACATTGAGAAGGAGCAAGAGAGAGCTCAGAGGAAGAAAGAAAAACCACCAGTGTGCGACGACAAAAAAAGAGTGCAAGAGGTGTCAAGAGGAAGGTGTGCAGGGAAGGCGGAGTGGATTCCAAGAGTCCCAAGGTCTATTGTGTGTGCACCGAGATACCAATTCCTTAGCTTGGTGGGAGCTTAGTGCAAGGTGTGCACAAGGGAAGCGTGAAGCAAGCGAAGGATTCGTGCAGGAGAGGCCGCTGCCAGAGGACTTGAGATACTTGGTCTTCAATAATTGATATTCTCTGAAGTTGTATTTAGTCATTGATTAGACTGTGTGCAGTCATTGTAATTGTGCAAGATACCCAATATTCAAGGTTTCCAAGAGTATTCCTTTGCAGAAATTCTCACTGTTATTCCATTTTCATCATCTCTCTTCTTCTCCTACAAACCCTCAAACTCCTTCACGTCCAAGAAAACCCCCAACAAATTTGGCACGCCCGGTGGGACCTCCAAGGAGATTTGAGCTTAGGAGAAGGTCAATTGCAATTGGAGACCAATATTCCAGTGTCGACATTAGCACTCCAGGGGACTACTAAAGAGGTACATACTTATATCAAGTGTTTCATATTAAGTAGACTATGAATAGCTCATGACCGCAACCCGGTCACAAACCTTGAGGGTCAAGTACAAGCAGACAAGAAGGAAGACGAACAGAAGATCATCGAGTCCACTTTCATCGACTTCATCGGTAGGAAGCATGGCAGGACAGGTGGACCTAGAAACCCTACTCTCCAGATTAAACATAAAATTTTCCTCTTTCAGAGGTTTAGCCCATGAGGACCCAGATGAGCACATTCGAAGATTTCTTGCATTATGCAAGACTAGAGGTCTAATGGGTAGGGAAGATGCTTTCTTGATACTCTTCCCCGCCACATTGGAAGGTCTGGCAGACAAGTGGTTTAGCCAGTTTGCGGAAAATCACTTTACCTCTTGGGATTTGATGAAAGAGGCTTTCAAAAATCAGTTTCAACACGGCTGAGATCATTATAGAAGAGTTGGAAAACTTGAAATTGGGTCCAGGAGAAAAGTTCCCAGAGTTCATGACCAGGGCCAAAGCACTAATGGATAAACTACCGGATCCACCACACGACTTCTTTGTCAAGAAGTGGTTAGCCAAACCTCTACCTGTGGTCACCCAATGCAAATTAAAAGAGTTAGTGCTACCTACTGCCTCTGTTGAGGAGTTCATCAATACGGCCACACGCTTGGAACAGATAAGGTACCAATATGGCGCAACCCCTTCTCAACCAACCTATGGTACAGAACTGGAGGACCCAGTGATCCAGTTAAGAAGGGAGCTGGAAGGTCTGAAAAGGAATAAGCCTTACACAGAGGAGGAGACTGCTGTAGCTCAGCTGAGAAAAGAGATTGAAGCCCTCAAACTCCAAAAGGAAGAGGAAGCCCAAGCAGAAGAACTAGCTCAGCTGAGACAGGAATTGCAGGAACTCAAAGGAGGCGGCATTAAGAACGGGCTCTGGTGCTCCATGTGTAGCAAGCAAGGGCACATAGTAAGTGAATGTCCTCTGCTAAATGTGACTTGTCAATTATGCAGGAAGATTGGACATGAGGCCCATGAATGCCAAGTAAGGGGAATGCCTACAACGACATACTGGACACAAGGAGGACTCTTGCCACCAGCAAACGTAATGGCAGCAGCAGCAAACCAAGGTAACAACTATAATCATAGACCAAGAACTAACTTTACAAATGGGCCTAGAAGGCCAATTATTTGCTTCAGATGTGGAGAATGCGGGCACTACCAATCTAGGTGCACTCTCCCAGAAAATGCACCTCCCTGCAGGAACTGTCCAGAGGCCAGGGATCACTATACAAACTGTTGTCCTAAGAATCAAGCCTCTACTTCTGGACCCCATCTCCAAATGATCTCTGTATTCAAGGAGGAAACACTCTCTGAGGTGAATGAACCCTCACCATCCACTAGAGTGGTACAATTAGAAGAACTTGAATCTTTTGCAGTACAGACAAGAAGCAAGGGAACGGCAAAAGTGGTAGAAAATCAAAAATCGATAATTTAGGAATTTAACAAAGACAGAGTTGCAATTGAAGACAAAGATACTGCAAGTGCAGACACAAACCAAAATGGAAGTCTCATAGGTGCCAGTGATGCCATTGGGCATGCCTTCAACAGGGCTCAAGAAGAGTTTGGCAAAGCAAATGAGGCTCACTCTCTTAAAGAGTCAGAGGCTTCAAAACTACTCAAGTCAATGAAGAAGGAGGTTAGTATTTTTGAATTAATAAAGATGGATGGAAAATTCAGGTCAGAATTATTGCAGATAATTGATGAGGCCTCTACTACAAGCTTAGTGGCCAAGACTGCTATTTTACATAAAGGGATAATTAAGGGGGAAGCACCCCTTACAGATTACAAAAGTCCTCGGCTTACAATATCAATCAAGGGTCATGAAATTCAAGGTGTTATTGTCAATGGTGGTTCTGGCATTAACTTGATGCCTGAACATACCATGAAAAGGATTGGACTCCACCCTGCAAGACCTGCAAATTTCACGGTTACGCTGGCAGATCAGAGCAAAGTAAGGCCCTTGGGGGTAATCCCAAAAGTTCCACTTGAAGTTGGATTTTGTGGTTTTAAGATTGCCCCAGGTTGAAGGAGGATTTCCTCTCTTAATTGGAAGACCTTGGCTGAGGCATGCCAGTGTCATTCATGATTGGGGTAAGGACACTATGTGGGTACAAAAGAGAGGGCAGGAGCTGACACAAATTCATTTAGAAGAAGGCCCAGACAATCAAGGAAACACTAGTATGATGCAAACAGTGAGCATTTGCATGGAAACAGAAGCGGAGGATCAACCCCAAATAGATTTTGAGGACGAAGAGGATATTCTAAGTTGGCTCCAAGCAGGCAACTCTTCTTCTTGTTTTGGAATTTTTCTCGATAATCCTGGCACGACTGAAGATTATGATGAAGACAAGGAAAAAGTCAAGGTTGATGGATTAGGAGAGCCCATCACTGACCACAGAAGAGGCAGGAAGATACCCCTCAAATACAAATTGGAGGAGGATGTGTCAACAACGGATAACGAAGTTTCTAAAGCTAAAAACAAGGTAAAAAATTCTGAGGTTGAATGTTCTTTCCCAATTCAAGAAATCCCTGCAGGATGGATGCAGGACAAGGAGGAACACATCGTAGTCCAAAATACACCTGCTTATGAAGCAATGCACGAAAAGCTAGTAAAAGAAGACAAGGAAGCAGATGCACAAGGAGATAATATGGTAACAAGAACTCCGGTCCAAGAAATACACTTAGACACTCAAAACAACACTCGACCAGTTCTGGTGGCCACTTGGTTGTGGAGCCACCCAGAGCTCCTGGAAAAGGTAAAACCATTCTTGACCCAGTATGCAGATGTTTTTGCCTGGCATTATAAAGACTTAGAAGGAGTACCTGCATCTTATGGAGAGCACAGAATTCCTCTGGTTGATGGAGCCAGACCCATCAGAGGAAGGAGTTACAGACTTAATCCAAAGTATGCCGAAGCTGTCTATGTGGAAATCCAAAAGATGGAAGATGCAGGAATCATCATTCCTGTGGAACACTCAGAGTGGCTCTCGCCTATGGTTATAGTACCAAAGAAGAATACTAATAAAATCAGAATTTGTGTCGACTTTAGAGCTCTCAACAAGGTGACCATTCCAGATGGGTTCCCTATGCCTTTTGCAGAACAGGTCATTGAAGAAGTGGCTGGGCATGCATTATATAGTTTCATGGATGGATTCAGTGGCTATAATCAAATATCAATACATCCAGACGATCGTGAAAAGACTGCTTTTATCACACCTTGGGGAACATATGTGTATGTAAAAATGCCTTTTGGGCTCAGAAATGCACCAGCTACTTTTAACAGAACGGTCAATCTCATTTTTGGCCCCCTATTGCTCGAATCACTTAGAATCTTCATGGATGAATTCTCTTCATTTTCAGGATCTCACAAGGAAACTCATCTAGATTGTTTAGACCACCACTTGAGGCAGCTGCAGAATCTTTTCCAAAGATGCAGAGAGACTAAGTTAAAGCTCAATCCAAATAAATGCCATTTCCTTGTGACAGAAGGAACCCTTTTAGGACATGTGGTGTCGGCTAAAGGTATGGCCCCCGATCCTGAAAAAATCATGTCTATATTAAAGTTACCTAAACCTAAATCTTCTAAAGAGATCCAGAGTTTCTTGGGGCATATCGGATATCATAGAAGGTTTGTAAAACTGTATGCAGAGATAGCTAGACCTCTGACTAGACTTACAGGTAAGGAAGTACCTTTCAAATGGGAAGAAGAGGAGGAAAAGGCATATCAGAAATTACGGTCAAGGTTAGTGTGTGCTCCGATCTTGGTCACACCTGAGTGGTCAAAAATCTTTCATATACATGTCGATGCCAGTGCATATGCAGTAGGGGCAGTTTTGACCCAACCCAGTGATGAATTTAAAGTGGACAGGCCAATTCAATATGCAAGTAGAGTCTTGACCAAGGCTGAGAGGAATTACAGTACTACTGAAAGGGAAGCCCTAGCAATGATCTTTGCTGTCCAAAAATTCCGTCATTACTTACTGGGGGTAAAATTTATTATTATATCAGATCACCAACCACTAAAATACCTACTCAACAAACCCCAGGCCACCGGTAGAATATGGAGGTGGTTACTGTTGTTCCAAGAATTTGATTTTTCTGTAATCCATAAACCAGGGAAAGACAATGTCATGGCGGATCACTTATCCAGAATAAATATGATGAATCAATCTAGTGGAATCAATGATGACTTTCCAGATGCACATCTGTTTGCTGTAAAAGCTCAAGGTTGGTATTACGACATTAAAAATTTCATTAAAACTGGATTGTATCCAGAAAAGGCTAGTGCTGTACAAAAGAAGAGCCTGCTAATCAAGAGTAGACCATATACCTTCATCCATGATAAATTGTACAGACAAGGCAAAGATGATCGGTTCAGGAAGTGTTTGGAAGAAGAAGAAGTGAGGGAAGTCCTTCACTCTGCACATGAAGGAACAGGTGGTGGGCACCTCCCAGGACATATTATGAGTCGGAGGATACTGGATGCGGGTCTATGGTGGCCTACACTTTTCCGGGATGCAGATGAATGGGGAAAGGCATGTGATATTTGCCAAAGGTGTGGACCTAAGCTAACAAAGCAGAGAAATAACCCCTTGGTTATTTCCACCTCCTGGCAACCATTTGAGAAGTAGGGACTAGATTTTGTAGGGCCCATCTACCCTCCCGCTTTTCCAAAGAGAGAAAAATATCTTCTGATAGTTACAGATTATGCAACAAAGTGGGATGAAGCGATTGCTTCCACAGATTGCACTGCCCAAACTGTTGCTGATTTCATTTATAGTGACATCATTTGCAGGTTTGGTTGTCCAATTGAAATTTGTACTGATCAAGGTACCCATTTTGTCAATAAAGTCCTGCAAGAAATCTTCAACAGGTATAGAATTCTTCATAAGACCTCTTGTGCTTACTATCCACGAGCAAATGGACAGGCTGAGTCTACAAATAAGGTTCTAATTGCAATGTTCAGAAAGGAGTGTATGTTGCAACCCACTTCATGGGGCAATGCGTACTTAGGTACACTTTGGGCATACAGGTTAGCCTACAAAGAGGCCACTGGATATTCCCCATTCCAACTGGTTTATGGCATATCACCCATCGAGCACTTTGAATTTTTACATGGATCGCCTAAGATAGCATTCATGCAGGGAAAGAAGGATTGTGATGTCTCTCAGAGGCTAGGAGCTTTACATAAAGTGGAGGAGATTCGTCTACTAGCGACCAAACAATTGATAGAGACTCAGATGAAACGGAAGGAGGCACATGATCGACATCTGTGGAAAAACAACATTGAGGTAGGCATGTTAGTTCTTCTCCATAGACCTAACCCTCATACGACTGCAAAAGGGAAATGGATCCCTCATTGGGAAGGACCTTTTCGCGTGCTGAAGATATTGCATTGGGGTGCTGTGCAATTGGAAACCCTCGCTGGCGACGCCCTACCTTTAGTAAACAGTTCCAGACTCAAGGCTTATTATCAAGTGTCATAACCATTGTATTTCCGTTTATTTTGTTCCTGATGGTTTTGGTTTAGTTTATTAGGTAACAAGGCTCAAAAACAAAACTCACGCATTTTGGCGCCATTTTCTTTTCTATTTTCTTCATGTTTATTTTATCCACTCCATACCTTCAAATCCACCGTTAATTAAAAGTAGGTGCAAATTTTTGGATGGCCCTCACTTCTGCACACTCACTTTCATTAATGCCCATTTCTTTGTTCCCACTTGAATGGCTAAGATTCAGAGTTGCATCTCCTCTCTTTTGAGCACCCTTTTATGGTGAACCATTCTTGATTAGGAGGTGCTCCTTCATCCCTCATTGCTATATAATAGGCCTTCTCTTCATTCTTGCTCCCTCCGCATCAATACTATTCTCATCTCCGCCCTCTAGCTATGATGGTGAGCCTGGTGGATCTCAGCCACCCCTCAAAGTGCATGCGTCCGATATGAAGAGCAGTAGAGGTGATCCCCGATATGAAGAGCAGTGATCCTCCATCCTTCCCCGCCAAGCTATAACCACTCTATCCCTCCATTCCTCCATCCCTCCACTCTTACCCCATCTGACCCCCCCTCTCTCTCCAATTCACCCGCCACCACCCCTCTCTCCGCCACCACCCCTCTCCTCCAACCCTCTCCTCCAACCCCCGCCCGCCAACCCCCCTATCTAACCCCACCCTCGGCGCTCCCTCACTCATCCAACCCCGCCCTCCAACCCCCTCGGCGCTCCATCACTCCTCCAACCCCGCCCTCCAACCCCCTCGACGCTACCTCCCTCCTCCAACCCCGCCCCCCACCCCCCTCTCTCCAACCCCCACCACCACCCCTCTCTCCCTACCCCCTACCCGACGCAGCGCCCCCCACCCCCTCTCTCCAATCCCGCCACCACCACTCTCTCTCACCCCGCTCCCCCCAACCCCGATCGGCGCCCTCCAACATCCCCGCCCACCCCATCCAACGACCCCGCTCGCAGCCCCTCACCCCGACCCCCTCCCCACCTCCCTTCCTACCGCCCCCCCCAACCCCGCTCGCAGCCCCTCAACCCGATCCCCTCTCCACCTCCCTTCCTACCCCCCTCTCTCCAACCCCCGCCACCACCCCTCTCTCCCTACCCCCTACCCGACGCAGCGCCCCCCACCCCCTCTCTCCAACCCCGCCACCACCACTCTCTCTCACCCCGCCCCCCCCAACCCCGATCGGCGCCCTCCAACATCCCCGCCCACCCCATCCAACGACCCCGCTCGCAGCCCCTCACCCCGACCCCCTCCCCACCTCCCTTCCTACCGCCCCCCCCCAACCCCGCTCGCAGCCCCTCAACCCGATCCCCTCTCCACCTCCCTTCCTACCCCCCTCTCTCCAACCCCCGCCACCACCCCTCTCTCCCTACCCCCTACCCGACGCAGCGCCCCCCACCCCCCTCTCTCCAACCCCCGCCACCACCCCTCTCTCCCTACCCCCTACCCGACGCAACGCCCCCCACCCCCTCTCTCCAACCCCGCCACCACCACTCTCTCTCACCCCGCCCCCCCCAACCCCGCTTGGCGCCCTCCAACGTCCCCGCCCACCCCCTCCAACGACCCCGCTCGCAGCCCCTCACCCTGACCCTCTCCCCACCTCCCTTCCTACCCCCCCTCTCTCCAACCCCGCCACCACCACTCTCTCTCACCCCGCCCCCCCAACCCCGCTCGGCGCCCCCTCACCCGCCGCAGAGCCCCCCCCACCCCCCTCTCTCCAACCCTCGCCACCACCCCTCTCTCCGCCACCACCCCTCTCCTCCAACCCTCTCCTCCAACCCCCGCCCGCCAACCCCCTATCTCACCCCACCCTCGGCGCTCCCTCACTCATCCAACCCCGCCCTCCAACCCCCTCGGCGCTCCATCACTCCTCCAACCCTGCCCTCCAACCCCCTCGGCGCTCCCTCACTCCTCCAACCCCGCCCTCCAACCCCCTCTCTATCCCCCCCTCGCCTCACCTCGACGCGCCCCCGCCACCACCCCCTCTCTCCGACACCGCCCCCTCACCCCTCCAACCATCTCCTCCAACTTCGCCCTCCAACCCCCTCGGCGCTACCTCCCTCCTCCAACCCCGCCCTCCAACCCCCTCTCCATCCCCGCCCACCCCTCTCCAACGACCCCGCTCGCAGCCCCTCACCCTCTCCAACTCCCTTCCTACCCCCCTCTCTCCAACCTGCCACCACCCTCTCTCTAACCCCGCCCCCAACCCCGCTCGGCGCCCCCTCACCCCGACGCAGCGGCCCTCCCCTCTTTCCCCGCCTCCCACCCCTCTCTCCGATCCCACCAGACCCCGTAGGTCAGGCCCACCAACCCTCCCTCGCACACCAAACCATCCATCCACCCATCACCCTTCCCTTTCCATTCACCTCTGCAGCCCCCCCCTCTCGACACCAAACCACCCATCGCTCCACTTCGTATCCTCCTTCCCTTCATGGCTGACCCCTCCGCTCCGGATGCTAATTCAGAACCCGCGCCGCCCGCACTGTCTGCTAGCCATTCCGATCACCATACTCCGTTGTCCGAATTTCCTCCCCACCATCACAATCAATCCTCTCCGCTTCCCTCTAGCCATCCAACTCCACCTGCTCCCTCGGCAGACCACTCTGTTCCCACTATCCCCCCGCAAGGTGCATCGCAAGGTGCATCGCAATCGGCTCCTCCTCCTGCCCCTCTTGCTGTCCCTATTTATTCCATACACTCTGATTCCACCGACCTTTATTCTCCACCTCCCTTCCCTCACCCTCCTTCTCCTTCCCCATCGGTGTCTCACTCCTCCCACCCCTCTTCGCCAACCGGGGATTATATGCGCCTGTTCCTTCCACCTGACTTAAACCTGCAAATCCGTATGCATTTATCCCTACCCACCATTGCCCTTCGTCAAATGTTTTCCATTGAAGATCTTCAGCAGGCGGGCCTGTGGGGCTTGGCCAACGTTTTTTTCAATAATCCATCCGATTTTACCCATGTTTATGAAGCTATCCGCCTTTTCCCTCATTATCGCACAGGCACCCTCTCCATCCCCGCCATTGCCACAAGTATTGGGTCCTCCCTCTTACATTTTAGTCCTTCCCCCTTCCTATACTCTGGATTGTCAGCCTCGGCTACCATTGCCTTTTGTACCGATCACTTTCAAAGTAATGCTCGGTTTTCACTCCGCATGACCACCCTTCTCAATGCGTTCATCTTTTTCTTTTTACTTCGCAGTCCCACAACTTCGCTTCCCTGGTCAGATATTCGTATTGCCGATCCGCTTTTCTGCTTTCTCCATAGCCGTCCTTACCCTTACGCAACCCTCATTTATAGTTCCTTGACTTTGCACTCTCGTCGACTCCGCCAGGCTATCTTGCAGGGCTCTCATGCATTTTCCCTCTATTCTGGGCCCTTTTTAGCTTGGCTCTATCAAATTCCTGCACAAACTGCCCATACTGTTGCTTTTCTCCCTACCAACCCTGGAATACCATCCATTGCTCAATCTCCCTCCCCCCCTCTAATCTCAATTGACTCCGTTTCCGCATCGACACCCGCATCCGCACCCCCTGATGTCACCTCCTTCCCTCCCCAATCTTCTTCACCTATCCCTCCAGCCTCTACCACTTCTCCGTCCATGCCTACCCCTCCCCTTATCCCTAGACCTCCCCTCTCTTCAGCTTCAAAGCCCCTCATTCAAACGCAGCTCAACCCTCAACACCCCACCTGTATGCCCCCGGTTCCTCCGGATTCCACCTCACCCCCTATCCTTAATGTTCCTGTCAGTCAACCACTTCCCTCACCCAATACTTCCCTTCCCAATCCATCTTCCGCTACAACCCTTCCTCCTCCTCCGCCGGTTATTCCCCCTTCCCCTCCCCCTCCTGCTCCAACGGCCACTCCCCCTCCGCAGTTTGACCTCCCATCAACCCCTTCCTTTTTGCAATTACTACAGGACGCGAGTGTAGTCGCTCTCGGCAATGCTCAGGCCTCCCAGATTTCCTTGGATTCGGTATCGGCCGCCGCTTCGGTTCATCAACAATATATCTCAACAATAGAAAACATCAATCGCATGGCCAACTCTCAATGGCACTCGCTCAACGAAACGGCGCGCTTGCTCAAAGCAGAGAGAGATCATTATCGCGATATGGCCGACTCTGCGTTGAAAGCCTTAGAAGATCTTCAGAATCGCTCCAACTTAGGGCTTTGTGCTAATGCTGCATGCAGACGTATCCGCCGGGAAAGGGATCATCTTAGGCAATGCCTTAGTTCGGTACAACATACGATCGAACAAGCTTCTGCTCCTTTGCCCCCCTCTCCACCACCCTCGGCTGAGAATCTCACTCAACCTGCACAATAATTTGCCATCCACAGTCCATCTAAATTGCTCCTTCCTTTCATAATAATTGCTCTTAGATCTTCGTCAATAAATTACTGCTCCCTTTGATGTCTAAATAATTCTTGTAGGGTGCCTTATACCTTTTCTTACTTAAATAATCTACACACCCTTTACCTCTTTTCTTGCCTCAGTTTTCTTGACTGTGTCTTTGCACTTTTTTTTGTATTCCTGTTGTCTCTCCGGGACGGAGAGACCTTTAGGTGGTGGGCATCTGTGGAGCCCTAACCGGTTGAAACTAAGGGTGCAAAGTAATTTTTCTCTTAAGGTTCAAAGGATGAATTTAAAATCTTAAGGTGCAAAAGTAAAGAATTAAAAGGAAAGGTGAAGGTATGGAAGGCCGCGTACGCAAAGGTGGAAATAGGGCCGCCCAATCAAAATTTTATTTTTAAGTCACTCTTGTTCTAAAGTCACTACAGGACAAAGTAGTGAGTCGTTGAGGACCAGTTCAAAAGACAATCTTGGGACATTGAAAGGGCACCAAGATTGTGTTACAGTTAGAGTGCGTGAACCGACGGACTAAAGAAAAAGAGGACAAAGGCTATTCTTGGACACATTGAGAAGGAGCAAGAGAGAGCTCAGAGGAAGAAAGAAAAACCACCAGTGTGCGACGACAAAAAAAGAGTGCAAGAGGTGTCAAGAGGAAGGTGTGCAGGGAAGGCGGAGTGGATTCCAAGAGTCCCAAGGTCTATTGTGTGTGCGCCGAGATACCAATTCCTTAGCTTGGTGGGAGCTTAGTGCAAGGTGTGCACAAGGGAAGCGTGAAGCAAGCGAAGGATTGGTGCAGGAGCGGCCGCTGCCAGAGGACTTGAGATACTTGGTCTTCAATAATTGATATTCTCTGAAGTTGTATTTAGTCATTGATTAGACTGTGTGCAGTCATTGTAATTGTGCAAGATACCCAATATTCAAGGTTTCCAAGAGTATTCCTTTGCAGAAATTCTCACTGTTATTCCATTTTCATCATCTCTCTTCTTCTCCTACAAACCCTCAAACTCCTTCACGTCCAAGAAAACCCCCAACACATACACATACACATACACATACACATACACATACACATACACATACACATACACATACACATACACATACACATACACATACACATACACATACACATACACATACACATACACATACACATACACATACACATACACATACACATACACATACACATACACATACACATACACATACACATACACATACACATACACATACACATACACATACACATACACATACACATACACATACACATACACATACACATACACATACACATACACATACACATACACATACACATACACATACACATACACATACACATACACATACACATACACATACACATACACATACACATACACATACACATACACATACACATACACATACACATACACATACACATACACATACACATACACATACACATACACATACACATAGACACATACACATACACATACACATACACATATAAACATATTTATTTACTTATTTTCATTCATAAGACATTTTTTCATGAACTTGCAGATTACTATTTGAAAAGCTTTTACCAAGCAAGAATATTCTTCCTACATTACATGATGAAATGAAGAAGATAATCAATAATCTTGGTATATATTATCATTGTATGCATGCATTTCCTAATGATTTTATTTTACATAGAGGTGAATATGTAGTCTATTTGACATGCCCAAAATGTCAATCTCCTGGATATAAGGACGAAGAGGGCCAAATAAGGTATTGAGATATTTTCCATTGGCTCCAGGAATTAAACATATATCTCAAAGCCCTAAATTATCAAAGCTTTTGATATGGGGATTTGATGATAAAAGTACTGATGGAGTAATGCAAATTCTAGTAGATACTGTAGCTTTTCAACATAGTGATTCTAGATGGCCTACTTTTTCACAAGGGACACACAATATAAAGGTAGGAGTTGCATTAGATGCGGTTAATCCATTTTTGATGAAATCTAGTAAATGGTCAACATGGCTTGTGGTAGTCATCAATTACAATCTCCCACCATACTTTAGCATTGAAAAGGAACATTTAATACTTTCTCTTTTGATCCCAAGAAAAAGACAAGTTAATAGAACAAGAGATCTTCAAACCAGAGAGAACTTGCGGGAACTTCCTCTGGATGGGTGACCCTAAGAAAAGGGGTATCCCCAAAATTAAATGGGCTACTTGCATTAGCCAAAATGATCAAGGCTCTTGGCATTCTAGACATCAAAGGAATCGCCAATAAGTTACTGGAAAAATGGTTAATTAAAGAATGGAGCAATAGTGATGGCTTTTGGGCCAAGCCTATGTTTAGAAAAAGGAGTGCTCTTAAGCTTGTGAGTGTCTTAGGATGGAAAGGTCTTGACCTTCTCACCGTTTTGTCTCCCTATTTTGGGTGACTCCCAAAGGCTCAAGCTTGGATTCTTTTCTATGGAAGAGTTGGAACAATGTTAAACAGTTTATCAAAATCAAGGAAGATTAGAAATATGCGATTGGCATTAGACAAAATGATTTGATCTGATTCCCTATCAAGGGCATCAGAAGTGTGGAGTCTTAGAATCTCCAAAAAGCAAGGAAGCTTTGGAACAAAGTCTTCCATTTGTGGAAACACCTCTAGAACTAAGAAACTGATCAATGGATTAGATTTGACGACATTGATCCGGCCAAAAGGGTGGACTATGAGGAATGCCATCTATTGTAGAGAAGATTCAATGCTTGGGAATGCTCAAGGACTCGCCTCCTCATAGGTCATGAATCTTGTCACTCAGAGGGTCTGAGATGGCATAGTGGCAATAGCCTTGAGAAAATTCCAAGGTTGAAGAAGGATGTGGAATTCATGTCATGCTCAATACGAAGTGGTGTCTCGATTGGTTAAGCTTGAGGTGGGACTTTAAGCTTCAATCCCTTGGGCACCCCCTCATTGGAAGACTTGGGACACCTCTTCTATTAATGCCCCAAATCAATATTGGTCTGGCAGGCCCTTGAGAGAATCATGCTATTACAAGGACAAATCAACTAGAAGAAATCTTTTCTAGGTGAAGGAATCAGATGTTTCTTAGCACTTTGGAATGCTATAAGAGCAGAGACTCTATGGAAAATATGGAAAGAAAGGTGTGCAACCAACTTTGGAAGCCTTCCTAAAGAATGGTCTATCAAGAAATCGTTTTTCCTTTTAGGGAAAATAATTTCCAATTGTAAGAAGCCCCTACTCTTTAGACATCATAGAGTGTTCTTCCTAGAGAGCAACAAGATCAACACCAAGTGGGTCCCACTTGAGGGAGACAAGACGGTCATCAAGCTTCTTTGTAAAATTCTCTAGTAACCTATAAGTAGACCTTGCATTATGGGATATGGGTGGATCCCATGGGTGCTAAGCCCATTCACATGTACAACTATAATTTCTATTAATTAAAGTTTGGAAGAGTAGGCTTAGTCGAACTTCCTTTTAAAAAGAGAAGTTAAAGACATGAATGTATATCTTGCTTCTCTCATTAAGGATCTCCAAGAGTTATGAAGAGGAATTAATGTCATTAATTTATAAGAAAACACTAATCAAAGACACATTATGGTTCAAGGAATTGTAGCTTGGAATATACACAATTTTCCAGGATATGGCATCTGTTCAAGTAACAATGTAATTTTTTATTTAATATATATACAATTATATGTGAGTTAATCTTATTATATTTTTATGGTTTTCATGCATGCAAGAATATCTACTAAGGGATATAAGGTTTGTTGTTACTGTGGTGATTGGTTGAGATCATTATGGCTAATTTTTGATAGAGTCGACGAGAAACAACTTATCAACCCACTCAGATACTTATGAGAGAGGAGATGCAAACTATCAACAATAGGATTCAATTGATTTGAACACCTATAGGATAAAGAGCATCTTTCCATAACATATTTACTTTGGATGATAGGAGATTATCTAGGTTAAAGATACATGATTCTCATAACTTTCTAATGCACATTCTAGCTCTTCTTATCGATGGATGTGCAATGAAAGAAGTATGGGACATGAACTATTATCTTGGATTGCTTATAAGTATCATACTTTTATGTTTAATATAAAAGCCTATTTGATATAAGTTTTTAATGAAATAATTTCTTTATAATTTAATTTATGAATAATAATAGATAGCTTACATCAAAAGAGATCAACAATGACTCAATCCCACAAAAGAAACATGAATGCAGGGAACTACTATATGTGATGGAGAAATAGCTTCCGATGTTATTTTATGATATTCAAGTTCATTAATTGATCCATCTTGTGGATGAAATAGAGATTACAGGAGTTGGAAACACATGATGGATGTTTTGGGTGTAGTGATTTATGGGCATATTAAAAGGTTATGTGCAACAAAGAGCAAAACTAGAAGGATCTATGGCAAAGGGGTGGATGCTTGAGGAGTGCATGTACTATGTTAGTGAATACCTTGAAAGAGCTCATGAAGAAGCTTCACATGCATGGAATAACATGTTTTCTTCAAAATTGACATATGAGGTATTATCAAGTAAGGAAGTTCCATTTCAATTTATGTTGCAAGGAAAAAGTGATATTTCTACTTATATTGCATATAATAGAGAATGCATGCAAGCATTCTTTAATGAGTATGAACAAGACCTTCAAAATCTTCAATGTAAAAGATGAAGAAACAAAAGACATAGATGTAACCTTGATGGTAATGAGATTATAGATATATCTTCTTTCATGGATTGGCCATATACTCATATGCAATGAGCCAATGCAAATAATGAAAAAAATATAAGATGAGCAGAGGGAGTTAATGATAGGTTGGGAAAGAAATGTAATTTAATTTTACTAATATTCTATTTGTGCACATATATTTATATTAGTTTCTCTTCTAATAATTTATTTTTTATTGCACGCTTGAATTTTCATTAATATGTGGGCTTATGGATAGCATATTAGAATCAAATTCATTGATTCTTTGAGTAAAACGATGATTCTAGCATTGTTGCTTCTTTCAAGAAACTATCATGTGCTACTTCAAAAGATACACAACTGATAAATAGCAAACTTCCATACATAGGAGCCATTGTTGGTATCTATGAAACGTCCTTTAGTATCTTCAAACAAGTAAAAATAATTATATCTTTTATGATATAGTTTGTTCTTTTTTTAGCACATAATAATGAATTTCTATTTTTTTATACTTGATAGGTTATTTTGAAGGTTGATGGGTTTCAAGCCGAGTACAAAGGTAATAATTCTACCTTGAGGAGGGAATTAGCTAGCTTTTAGGCAATCAAATCTTCAAAATTAATGTGTTTAACTAGAGAACCATATATTCTTCCTAGGCAGATTGAACAAGCATTTTTTATAAAACTCCAATGCTCATCCTTGGTGACAAGTCATTCCTGTTCAATCTAGAGGTCATTCATGTTGATTGAAGAAAGTCATGTTGATGATTCATCATCAAGTATTGATATATCGGCATTGTAGAGAGAAATTAGAATTATTCTACATGAAAAATATAAGACTCTACTTCATGAGAGCGATAATACTGTACGTGCCAATTCTATAGATGATGATGAGGAACTATGAGAAATCCATATTATTCCATCAATAATTCATGACAGAGAACAAAGATTTAACAATAGAAGAAATAACAAAAATCAATCAAGATAATGAAGATGAAACTATATTCATGTCTTACCAAAATAATGGTAATAATGAAAACACATGACAAGATTAGCCAAAAGATCCCCCTCTATTCGTTTGGAATATGAAATAGATCCCACCATAGAGATGAATATATATTATTGTAGGTTAGAACATTATGCTCAAGGAAAGAGCTTAAATTCTTATCAAATAGCTCTATAGATTTCTAACTTGAGTTAATGATTGTTAACTTGAATCATTTGAGTGGGTATCAAACTATAGATTCTCCTTTATTTAGATGTATTATAGGTGAATCCCACCACAAAGATGAAAACATGTTCTTTTGAGTTAGAACATGAAGCTCGGGGGTATTCCTAGAATTCTGTATATAGCTTTATTTTTTAGGACGAAAATATCTCCCATGTATGCATTCATGTGTGTGATACGTGTTTATGGATATGGATATGAGTGTGATCTATGCATATGTATATATGAAAACACACACACACACACATATATATATATATATATATATATATATATATATATATATATATATATATATATATATATATGTATGTATATATAGTGCATACATCTTCATCAAAAGCTAGTGCATACATCTTCATCATCTTTGCGAACCGGAAGTCCAACTCATTTGACTTGGAGTTTTAGCTGCAGGAAAGCTAAATCGCTTCGATGTCATAACGCAGCTGTCGAGACCCTGAACCGGGGCTCCTTCACCACTACGTGCTTCTTGCTGTCCTCTTACGTTGAGTGCAGACTGAGTTATTCCCTTATTCAAAGAGTGCATGCTATGGTGGGTTTCTGGAATGCCGCTTTTGGAAGGGAGAACACGTAGTGCTTCCATCAAGCTTCGCTTGAGGCGCCCGCCAAACGACACGATCTCATAGGTGTCATAGAGGCTGCTTCTGCAGTCCCAAATTGGCATTGTGAAGCATGCGCTGCCGCCTAGTCTATTTGTCCCTACAAATTCATGAAGAAAGCGGGAACTTCTGCTGTCGGCTACTCCTTCACCGCACTGATCTCTCTGGGATGACAAGGAGCAGGCAAAGCTGGAGGAGCCTCCGGTGTTGCAATGCTCGTGGAGGTGCCATGCCCAAGCTGCCACTTTAGTGGGCTCGCTATCGATGTCGAAGGAGTGAGCATTATGGCGAGGCCGTCGGCTTCGTGTTGGCAAGGCGAACTACATGCCTTAGGCTTTCACGGGAGAGCAGTAAGAACCGATAGAGCAAAGGCGGAAATGGTCAAGCTCGGAAGGTAAGCAAGATATGTCGCACTTGCGATGGAGATCAGCAGCGGCCGAGAAAAGGTTGAGGCATTGGTGTGGCACATTTGAGTGTACTGCCAACCACGTGAACATTGGCAGTCAAATACATTTTAGTTTACTGTCACAGTGACAGTCACAGTGCACATTTCAGGCTATGGTCCACGTAAATTGAATTGCATTCGTCGTTTTTCAGTTTTGGTGCAAGTTTGTGGAAAGGGAGCATAGTATGGTTTTGATCTAACATCATTAATACAGATGCATGAGGACACAAACACTTCTCATTCAAACAGTTGCTCAAATGTGGTGCAGATCTCAATCTATGACCATATAGTTATCAAATTGTAAACCATCCATGTTCATATTCGTGGGCTCCTTTAATATTAAAGAAAAAGGGTCTCAATTGGCATCATTTTGTAACTCTTCCAAGGGTTTTCACTTGAACTATTCTAGCCTATAAATTGTATTCCTTATTGTAATCACGCAAACATATCATTTGGCACTAAGTGCCCCTCATTGTTGTGGAGAATGAGTTCTCCTATACGCAACGGAAGTGTGTAGTGAACCCTTGTATGTCCAACACTTGGACAAACATCTGCACCTTAGATAGCTTGCTGCTCTCAACACAAAACTCAAATGGACTTGATGCTTTAGTCAATCAAAGTAGACAAAGAGAGATTTCTAACAAGCTATAAATGACTTAATTTGGACAAGTTTTGATTAGGAAACACAAGTGTCAAAGATGAACTACCTGTCCACACAGGTATGCTGAAGAACTAAGCTTCACTCTCAGACTGATAGCTCTCTGAATATATATCCTTTGATAAAGATATTTGGTATAGAGAACGTAGACACAAATATCTTTCCAACAAGCTAAAAATCAAGTAATTTTGATGCGTTTTGATCAGGAAACTCAACTCATCAAGATAGACCACCTGCACACATAAGTACACTGTAAAATTGGACTTTAGTCTTTGATAGCTATCTCACAGAATATGAATGATCTGAATGAGATATTTGAGATAGTAAAAGTAGATGCCAAGGGCTTTCCAACAAGACAAAAATCACGCAATTTGGATATGTTTCGGTTGGGAAACTGAACCGACCAAAATAGACTACCTATCTACACAGGTATACTGAAAAATTGGACTTCACTCTTTCATTGATATCACAAAGTACATAAGCTTTCAAAGAGATATTACAACATAAGACAAATCAGGTCTTGTAATGTTTGCATAGATCAATGATCCTACAATGCTTCTGTATGTCGTTACATCTTCCAATGGTTCTCCATCATTTGAACAAATCTTTGTATTTGTGTCCATGGGTTGAGTGAGTGGTTTGCATTCACTCATTCCAAATCTGAAAAGAACATCCAACAAGTACTTCCTTTGCATCAAGTAGATGCCACGCTTTCCATAAACAACTTCAATTCCTAAAAATATTTCAGCTCTCCAAGATCTGAAATTTAAACTCCTTACCAAGCTTCCTTTTGATATCTTTAATCCCTGTAACATCGTTTCCTGTTATGATGAGGTCATCGACATATATGCAAATATATACCTCTCTATTTTCTTCCTTCTTCATGTACAACGATGGATCAGCGCTACTTGGGTTGTATCTACACTTAGTTAGATACTCTACCAATCTCCGATTCCATGCTCTTGGTGCTTGCTTCAAGCCATAAAGTGCCTTCTTCAACCTGCAAACAAAATCTGGATGGTTTTCATCTTCAAATCCAACCGGTTGACTCATGTATACCTCTTCTTGTAGTTCTCCATTGAGAAAGGCATTTTTGATGTCGAGTTGATATAATGGCCATCTCCTTGAAGCACCAATTGCTATTAAGGTTCTGATAGTTCCCATCTTTGCAACGGGGCTGAAAACTTTATCATAATCTATGCCTTGTGTTTGTTTAAATCCTTTAGCAACTAATCTAGCTTTATATCTAGCTAGTGAACCATCAACATTCCTCTTTACTTTAAACACCCATTTGTTTGGAACAATCTTCATACCTTCTTTCTTTGGCACTAGCTCCCATGTGTGATTATCTTTGAGAGCTTTGATCTCCTCTTTCATAGCTTGCTTCCATTCCTTTTGTGTGCAAGCCTCTTCATATGTCTCAGGCTCTTTGTCTTTGATAACCTGCATCATGTATGCAAAATGTGTCGCCATAAAACTATCATAACTCAACCTTTGAGTTGGATACCTTGTCCTTGAAGATCTTCTTTCATTGCCTTTAGAGAGTTGCTTCTTTAACCTATTTAGCTTTACCATCGGAGTGATTACCTCTTCATATTCTTCTTCACTTGCATCTACCTCACTGTTTGGAGTACCACTTGCTTCTTCGGCTCTACTATGAGCTGAATTTGGAGACAGAGAATGGCTCCCCCACCATGTTGAACATTCTTCATTTGATGTAGATGCCTCTAGACTTGAAGCCTTTTTGCTTGATTGTTGAACTTCTCTTTGATTTGTTCCTGCATAATCATCACAATCTTCTTCAAGAATCTTTTCCTTTCCTTTATCTTCATACCATGGTCTTAGTTCATCAAAGACCATATCTCGCGAGACTCTTAATTCCTTTGTTCTAGGGTTGTAACACTTGTATCCTTTTTGCTCCGTCGAGTAGCCGATGAAAATGCATTTTTCTGACCTTGGTTCCATCTTTGTTCTAACTTCTTGTGGAATGTGAACAAAGAAAACACATCCAAACACTTTGAGGTGTGTAAGATCAGGTTTCTTACCGGAATATACCTCTTCTGGAGTCAAGTGATGTATTCCCGATGTTGTGCACCTATTCATCAAGTAAATGGCGGTTGTGGTAGCTTCAGCCCAATAGTACAATGGTACCTTCATCTCGTTGAGCATGCATCTTGCAATTTCAGCAATTCGCCTATTTTTCCTCTCAGCTACTCCATTTTGTTGTGGTGTGTACCTACAAGTGAACTGCCTTTTGATTCCATTCTCTTGTAGAAAATCTGAAAATTCTTTGGAGAAGTATTCTCCTCCACCATCGGACCTTAAGGTTTTGATAGACCTTCCTGTTTCCTTTTCAACTTCAACTTTGAATCTTTTGAATATAGAAAACACCTCTGATTTTTGCTTCATACAAAAAAACCATACCTTTCTTGAGTGATCATCAATGAAGGTGACAAAAAATCTATTACCAGCCATTGATGCCTCTTGGGTTGGTCCCGATACATCCCTATGTATCAAGTCCAAGACATTTGGAGCCACATAATTGCTCCTCTTGAATGGCTGCCTCGTTTGCTTTCCTAGTTGACAAGCTTCACATTACTCATGTAGTCCAATGCTATTAAATTTTGGAAGACCTCTTACCACTTCATGTTTGCTCATGTCCTTCAGCTTTGGAATGTTGATGTGTCCTAGTCTTTTGTGCCATAAGTCCAGCTCTGAAATCTTCTTGTTCCCACATTGAATGTACATGACCTTTCCATGTGGATGCTGGACGTCCAAAGTGAACATCCTTCCTTCTCTTCTACCTCGAGCAATGACCTTGAAACCTTCCTTTGGATTCTTTATGAAGCACCCATTCTCATTGAATATGACATGATAACCCTTCTCTACCATTTTT
This sequence comes from Ceratopteris richardii, assembly GCA_020310875.1. Taxonomy (NCBI): domain Eukaryota; kingdom Viridiplantae; phylum Streptophyta; class Polypodiopsida; order Polypodiales; family Pteridaceae; genus Ceratopteris; species Ceratopteris richardii. The sequence continues at coordinate 48,185,599 of CM035419.1, read as the reverse complement.
CCTACTGAAATCAAGTTCTTTGAAATTGTAGGAACATGAAGAACATTAGATAGTACCTTTGCTCTGCTTGTATCTCCAAGCCTTATATCTCCAATGTGTTCAATCATGTGTTGAGTATCATCACCTGTTTCAACACATCCTTTTCCACTTGGTACCTGTAGATTAGTGAATAAGCTTCCTTGGCATGACATATGGTTACTACAACCTGAATCAATGTACCATTTTTTGTCATCTTCACAAGAACTTCTATACTCATGTCTCATTGCAAGTAGTGTGTCCTTGCTTCCTTCGCTTGAGGTGCTTGCATAGTTGCTTTGGTTCCTTTGATTGCCTCCATTTGGTCTTCCATTCTTCAACCAACAATCACTAGCATAGTGTCCTACTTTACCACAATGATAGCATGTTATAGCTTTATGAGAATTGTAGGAGCTTCGGCCTCTTCCTCTACTTCTACCTCGACCTCTTCCTTGTGTGTTGGCATTTGATGCATCCTTGTTGTCTTCCGAATTGTTTTGATTGTAGTTGGAGTGGTTGTGACCTCTTCCTTTTCCTCTTGAGCCTCCTCTTGAGTTTCTTCCTTTACCTCGACCTGCATATAACATTTGGTTGTGGCTGTCCTTTCCTTTGGGACCACCGAAGCTAAGCTCTTCTGTGACAAGATGAGGAATTAGTTGTTCAAAACCTGGATATACATCTTTCAAGTTAATGGAAGTTATAAAAGGCTTCCATCTTTCATATTCTCTCAAGCCATTGAGAGTATAACACACAAGATCTTCGTCTTCAACCATTGTTCCAATAGAAGCTAAAGCATCGCTTAGCTCCTTAAGCTTCAAAGTATATTAAGCTATGGATTGACTCGAACTTTTCTTGATTGTGTCATTCTTGAGTTGAAGTTTCCTAGCTTTGGTATTTGTTGAATACATCCTTTCAAGAGCTTCCCAAGCATCCCTAGCTTTCTCTAGATGTTGAATATGACCTACCATGGCATTAGTAATGACTTGCGAAATAAGGAACATGACTCTCCTATTCCTCTCCTCCCATTCTTTTGCTTGCCTCCTTTGGACTTCGGTGGCCATAGCTTGATTGATTTGAGGTTGAGCATCATCGCCGCTCACAATACCCCATAAGCCTTTGCCCATTAGGTAGTTGGTCATTCTAAACCTCCACACTGGATAGTTATCCTTATCCAACTTCTCTACTTGTTGGCCCAAGTTAGCCTCGAATAGTTATAGTCCTTTGCTCTTGCGTTTGTGAAACTCCTTCTTGTTTTGTAGCTCCTCTTTTGCTTCACCTCCAACTCTGTTGATGAAGCTTCAAGGCCAAGTTTGCTCTGATACCAACTGTGGAGAATGAGTTCTCCTATACGCAACGAAAGTGTGTAGTGAACCCTTGTATGTCCAGCACTTGGACAAACATCTGCACCTTAGATAGCTTGCTGCTCTCAACACAAAACTCAAATGGACTTGATGCTTTAGTCAATCAAAGTAGACAAAGAGAGATTTCTAACAAGCTATAAATGACTTAATTTGGACAAGTTTTGATTAGGAAACACAAGTGTCAAAGATGAACTACCTGTCCACACAGGTATGCTAAAGAACTGAGCTTCACTCTCGGACTGATAGCTCTTTGAATATATATCCTCTGAGAAAGATATTTGGTACATAAAAGGTAGACACAAATAGATTTCCAACAAGCTAAAAATCAAGGAATTTAGATAAGTTTTGATCAGGAAACTCAACTCATCAAGATAGACCACCTACACACATAAGTACACTATAAAACTAGACTTTACTCTCTGATAGATATCTCATAGAGTATGAATGCTCGGAATAAGATATTTGAGACAGTAAAAGTAGATGCCAAGGGCTTTCCAACAAGACAAAAATCACGCAATTTGGATATGTTTTGGTTGGGAATCTGAACCGACCAAAATAGACTACCTATCTACACAGGTATACTGAAAAACTGGACTTCCCTCTTTCACTGATATCTCACAAACTACATAAGGTTTCAAAGAGATATTTGATATGCAGAAAGTACACAAGATAAGCTTTCCAATGAATATTGAAACGCACAAAATGGTTACATATGCATTGAGATATGAGCTGTGCAACAGAGCTGTGTACAAACTGACATGCGGTTGGAAGGAGTCTAAGGGAAAACCAAAATGACAAAATGGCTAGATCCGACTACTGGGAGCTCTTGCCTCTTTCTCTCCTTGTTTTCAATGTGCTCCCACTTCACTTTTATAACCAATGAGCATGTGAAGAAGTTTGTGCCTCCTTAACTCACCACTTTCTCCACTACATGCTACTAACTACAAGGCAAGATATTGTATCTCTTACTGATCATGAATTTTGACTAGACTTTTTCTTTTATTATTTTTTCTTTTTTTCCTCCACTTTTTTCTTTATCTTTATAGTTGGTAAATTTATCCAATCATGGCGCATATGAAAATGAGCTTGTACATTTATCTTCAACAATTGTAACATCAAGAATATAAGAAGTGTTGTGTGTGTGTGCCTTGGGCGGCTACTTTAAGCCCCCATGTGTGTCTTGCTCTTTGCCAATGGGCTACGCTAGGCCCTCCCAACCCCCCCATCTCCAGGGCATCTACTTCAATTGTTGTACGAGTGCAAGGCTACTCTAAGCCCCCCCCTCCCCAAGAATTTTAAGTTTGGTGTCCAGTCGTTCATTTCAAGCTTTGCAATTTTTTTTGCAGTAGTATTTTTGGCACGTCTCTTTGATAGTGTTTCTAAACACTTTATCATCAAAGCTTTGTAATGACCAAAAGTGAAGGTAGCTCATCATCTTGATCTATGGCTAACTTCTTACCCTCTTTCACCCCTATTTTTATGCCTAAGGATGAACGCCTCAATGAACAAAATTACAATCTATGGAAAGATGTCATGCACACTTATCTCTACACAAATCTTCTTCATGAGGTAGTAGATAGGTCAGACCCCAAACCCAATAGGGATACCAACTTAGACAGTTGGCATGTTTGGAATGTCAAGAACAAAAGAGCTTTAGGTAAGCTATTACTTGCCTGCGACGAATTGACAAAAGGACATATCACGGCCTTCAAGATGTCCAAGGATGCTTGGTATATATTAGCCGATTTTTATGAAGACAAAACCCCTTCAAAAATATATGCATTAGAGGCCGAGTTTCATAATTTGACAATTAGGCCACATGACACAATTACCAAGGTCATAGCCCAATTTGAGGACTACCAGCGTAAATTAGCACTATGTGGTAGGCAAATCTCTAGTGAAGACATGGCCATTAGGCTTCTTAACAAGTTACCTAAGTGGTACTAGACATTTGTCACAACTTTGTATAATCGCGGCCAAGTCTTATCTTGGGAAGAGGTTCGTCGACTATTGCTCCTTCACGACTCACGAGCCAAATCGACTTCCTCCCAGGAATCTTCCATGAAGGCCAAAGGCCCATTCAATAAGGGCAAAACCACAAGTCATCAGGGTAACAATGGATCTAAGCAAGGATCACATAATTCATCCAAGAAGTTCACCTGTAATTTCTGTGGAAAATCAGGACACTTAGAAAAGTTTTTCTATAAAAAGAAACAATCATCAAAGGCTTCTACGTCTAGGCAAGCATCCAAAGGCTCCCAACATAGATCCCATTGCTCAAGTGAGGAACTCTTCATCTCCACAGAAGCCAATGCCCTAGTTACTTCTAGCTCCCCACATGAGTGGATCTTTGATAGCGGAGCTACCTCCCATATGTGCAAAGACAAGGACTCCTTTCAAGAACTAGAAGCGCACATGGGAGAAGTCTATCTTGGCAACAACAAAAGCTTACCCATCAAAGGCAAAGGGAAAGTTCAAATTACCAACAATCAGGGCAAATGCAAGTCTTTATCCAATGTTCTTTTTGTTCCAAATTTATGTATGAATCTACTTTCTGTCAAGGCCATTACAGATCAAGACAAACAAGTATGGTTTGATAACACCTTAGTTAAGGTAGTTGATCCCCATACAAAGGATGTCATTACTCAAGGTATTGAAGAAAAGGGCCTCTACAATTTATCTTGCTTTGTATCCAAAGAATCAACCTCAAGTTTGTGGCACCAAAGATTCGACCACACTTCTTACTTATCAAAAATCTCTTCATTTCAACTTGTGAAGGGATTGCCTAAGATAGGGCAACTTACTGATATCTGCCAAGCTTGCACCCAAGGCAAGCAACAGAGGGCCCCAGTTCCCAAGGAAGCTTCAACACGAGCGAGGAACCCACTAGCCCTTATCCACATGGACTTATGTGGACCTATGAATACCCCATCCCTTAGTGGATCCCTCTACTTTTATCTTCTAGTAGATGGTCTCTCTTGCTATATTTGGGTGTACTTTTTGAAGTCAAAGGCAGACACATTCTCTACGTTTCAAACTTGGATCAAGGAAGTTGAGAATGAAGCTTCGACTAAAGTTAAAACCATCAGATCAGATGGAGGTGGTGAGTTTATCAATCATGACTTTGATAACTTTCTCAACCAAAAAGGGATCAAAAGACAAGTCACTCAGCCTCATACGCCATGCCAAAATGGAGTAGCTGAAAGAAAGATACGCGGTGTGATGGAAATGGCAAGAACTATGCTTCATCACAAGGATCTACCCTACAAGTTCTGGACAGAAGACGTGCATACTGCTGTTCACATTCTTAATCGAGGATTTACAAGTGCATTACACAACAGAACACCCTTCAAAGCCTACTATGGAAGAAAACCAAATGTGAATTACTTTCGAGTCTTTGGCAATACAACATATGAGGGGCATACCGATGCTGCATATACCGATGGTCACAGTCGGCATCAGTATGGGCCTCGGAAAATGTCACTTAGAGATACCGATGGTCAAGTGACCGTCGGTGTGACCGTTTTACTAGGAATTATCGACACGTATACCGACGCCTATATCGGCGAGGAGTTTTAAACATACCGCAAACCCGAGAGCAAAACTTCATATTTTTGTGCATGTTTGAGTACTGTTGGTCTTCTGTCAACTTGCGCACACGAACTGAATTGCGACCTGCATTGTCTTGTGCACACATACACAGAGATCTCTCTCTCTCTACACACACACACTCTCTCTCGGCTTAGATCTCACATCTTGATAAGTGTTGCGCGTACTGTTAGCATTTGTGTTTCTCTATGCTTTAGGTTTTATAATTTCTCTTTTCTTTGATTTTGCAGAAGTTCTTTGGCCTCGATTGTTTGGAATTGGACGATAGATGACATACATTACACTTTGACGACAACGATCCAAAAGAGGGGCATACTTGTAAGTGATTGTTTTATTTTCTATTGATAGAGAGAGAAGGAGAGAGAGAAAGAGAGAGAGAGAGAGAGAGAGAGAGAGAGAGAGAGAGAGAGAGAGAGAGAGAGAGAGAGAGAGAGAGAGAGAGAGAGAGATAAGAATAATGAAAGAAAGGAAGATAGAGATAGGAAAATAGAGCATACATACACACACACATACACACACATTTACAAAATTACACATGCATACATACACACATACATGTACACACATGCATACATACACACATACATGTACACACATGCATACATACACACATACATGTACACACATGCATGCTTACATACACACACCTATACACACATGCATGCTTACATACACACACACATATACACACATGCATGCATACACACACATATAAATTTACACACATGCATACATACACACACATGCATAGACACATACATACACACACATATATACACATATGCATACATACACATACACACACACACATACATACACACACACATATATACACACATTCATGCATACATACACACACGTATACACACATGCATGCATACACACATATACACATATGCACACATGCATACATACACACACATGCATACACACATACATACACACACATATATACACATATGCATACATACACATACACACACATATACACACATACATATATACACACATATACATTCACACACACATGCATGCATACACACATATACACATATACACACATGCATACATACACACATGCATACACACATACATACACACACATATATACACACATGCATGCATACAATATATACACACATACACATACACACACATGCATGCATACATACACACACATACACATACACACACATGTATGCACATGCATACATACACACACATATGTACACATGCATACATATAACACACATATATACACACATGCATACATACACACATATACACACATGCATGTATACATACACACACATACACATACACACACATGTATACACATGCATACACATACACACACATACACACACATGCATGCATACATACACACACGTACACACACATGCATGCCTACATACACACACATACACATACACACACATGTATACACATGCATACATATACACGCACACATGTACACATGCATACATACACACACATGCATACATACACACACATGCATACATACACACACATGCATACATACACACATATAATCCTATTTTTATTTTGAAGTTTTTTTTACATCAAATATATAAAAATAGGATTAGGGTTTTTACGCTATTTACACATACATACACATATAATATATATATATATATATATATATATATATATATATATATATATATATATATATATATATATATATATATATATATATATATATATATATATATATATATATATATATATATATATACATGTATATATATATATACATGTTTATACACATGTATACAGAAATATACATATTTTAGGTCTAGATATTTATTATTAGGGTTTTAGGGTTTAGTCATACATATCACTCAATTATATTTATATTAAGAAAAAATATAGAGAAAAATAAGAAAAGAAATCTGAATATATAAATAAATATATATATAAAATATGATTAGGGTTTTAGGATTAGGGGTTTAGATTTTTATAGGTGTTTAACTATTTAGGTTTTAGTATTTCAGATTTAAGTCTAAGTCTTTCTGATTAGGGTTTTAGGGTTTTAATATGTAGATAACATATATACACAAACACACATATACATATAATACATACATACATGTAGATACACATGCATACAAAAATATACATATTTTAGATTTAAATCTTTAATATTAGGGTTTTAGGGTTTTAGCACCTACATAACATATATGCACACATACACATGCACATATAATACATATATACATGTATATACACATGTATACAGAAATATACATATTTTAGGTCTAGATCTTTAAGATTAGGGTTTTAGGGTTTAGACATACATATAACTCAATTATATTTATATTAAGAAAAAATATAGAGAAAAATAAGAAAAAAAATCTGAATATGTAAATAAATATATATATAAAATATGATTAGGGTTTTAGGATTAGGGGTTTAGATTTTTATTGGTGGTTAAGTATTTAGGTTTTAGTATTTCAGATTTAAGTCTAAATCTTTAAGATTAAGGTTTTAGGGTTTTAACACCTACATAACATATATACACACATACACATACACATATAATACATATATACATGTAGATACACATGCATACAAAAATATACATATTTTAGATCTAGAATTTTAAGATTAGGGTTTTAATTAAATATATATAATTAAATATATAAAATTAAATATATAAAAATAGGATTCTGTAAGGAAAAAATATGAATATATAAATAAATATATATATAAAATAAGATAATTATATACATGAATAAATATAAAAAGAACTAGTGTTTTAAATAATTTAATTAAATATATATAATTAAATATATAAAATTAAATATATAAAAATAGGATTACCTAAGGAAAAAATTTGAATATATAAATAAATAAATATATAAAATAAGATAATTATATACATAAATAAATATAAAAAGAACTAGTGCTTTAAATAATTTAATTAAATATATACAATTAAATATATAAAAATAGGATTATGAAAAGAAAAAATCTGAATATAGAAATAAATATATATATAAAATAGGATAATTATATAGATAAATAAATATAAAAAGAACTAGTGTTTTAAAAACTTTAATTAAATATTTATAATTAAATATATAAAAATAGGATTAAGTAAGGAAAAAATCTGAATATATAAATAATATACATATATATATATAAGGTAGGATAATTATATAGATAATAAAATATGATAAGAACTAGTATTTTAAATAAATAAATGAAATATATATGATTAAACATATAAAAATAGGTTTAAATTTAATCATTTTAAATAGAGTGAATATATATACAATACACAAACACACATCCTTATACACCTATATATATGCACATATATATACATATACACATATATATACACATGCATACATATATACACATGTTTTAGGTCTAGGTCATTTGGATTAGGGTTTTAGGGTTTTAACACCTACATAACATATATACACACATACACATACACATACACATATAATACATATATACATATATATACACATATGCATAGAAATATACATAATTTAGGACTAGATCTTTAAAATTAGGGTTTTAGGGTTTAGGCATACATATAACTCAATTAAGAGGAAAAAAATCTGAATAAATAAATACATATATATATAAAATAGGATCAATCAAGAAAAAATCTGAATATATAGATAAAATAGGAAAGCTATATAGATTAGGGATTTAAAATTAGGGTTTTAAACTTTTTTAGGTATTTTAGTATTTAGGTTTAGTATTTCAGATTTAAGTCTTTAAGCGTTAGATTTTTGGGTTTAATATAAAAACAAATGTTCTAAAATATCCATATTGTAGCATATGGCTTCTTTGGATCCTGAAGAGAGAATGGCATGTCCTTGAAAGAACTTGGAGAAGCTTGTCGAAGGTAGAAAAGTGCGTTTCGAAGCGATGAAGTTTGGTCAAGCCAACCGGCACAAGACCAGCCCTTGAGCTTATGGAGACTCAAATAGACCTTATAGGCATGCTATAAGTGCAAAGAAACACACTATGTACCTTGGAGCATCAAGGAGAATGAGTCGATACAAAACAGATAGGTTCGCGGGTCGACTAGCTCAAAAAACTTACTATCTATGGAAGAGACAATGAACTTCAAATGCACATAGCGACCAGCGTGATTACAATTAGAAAAAATCCTTTTATGGGAGTGATACACATAGGGTTGAGTGTATGGAATGCACAAAATTATAAGGAATAAGCAAAATAAGCTATAGGAATGAATGCGACATTCACCGGTGGTACTTCCTATTTTTTAGGAATACACAGAGATTGACCCCGAGGCAGAAAAACTGAGATTTCTCCAAATCTGCTGAACCAAATGCTTTGAAAATTTACAGGCTTAAACTAGACACTAATACCTTTCCACTAATTCCTCTTGCACTCAATTTGGAGCTCTGAGGAGAGAGCAGCAGCCTCTGCAAGATTACTGTTGGCGAAGAAGATGATGCAGAAAATTGAAGGAGCAAGACAATGATGGTCACAAGTGTATGTATATTGCTTCCATGTATAATACAAGTGATTTCAACTCCTTATATAGCCTCTAGGAGTGTTCCACGACTTTTACAACTTGAATTTGAATTCAAATGAAGGTGGGAATGGTTGTTGGAGGGAATCAATTCACTTTCCTACAATCTAGGAAAAGTGAAGATCTTGATTGATCTACTTTTAGGTGACTTGATTTGCTTGATTGAATGCAACTTCAACCACCAAAATTTTGTGGGATTTTGGCTCTATATTTCTACCTTTACATGTGTACAACTCAAGGCTTTTACAATGGTAAATGAGCCATCAAAATATTCTCAAAAAAATACAATAAATGAGCATATGAAAAAGAACTCTCCAACGGATATTCTTTCGACGCGATAGCCTTCGATGTAGATCAAATCCACCTCAAGCATAGTGTAAGCTTGATGTTCTAACAGCTCCCCCTCAAGCTAAAGTATGCTTGAGTCTTCATTCTCTGATAGGTTGAATACCTGCCATAGCTTTGAATCTACAAAGCTTTATTCCATCAAGTGCCTTCGTAATCATATCTGCTACTTGCTTTTCAGTCGGAACAAAAGAAATGTCGATCTCCTTTGCCATGAGCTTCTCCCTGATGAAGTGGTAATGGAATTCTATGTGCTTGGTTCTCGCATGGAAAATAGGATTTGCCGCTAGATGCATGGAACTTACATTATCTCCAAATATGTGAGGTTTGGAACTCACAAGTCCCAAATCTGTATACAATGCTTTTAACCATATTGCCTCTTGAGTTGCTATGGTCAAGCCTCTGTACTCTGCTTCAGTTGAGGATAAAGCAACTGTTGGTTGCTTCTTGGAACTCCATGACACTAGCTTTGAACCTGCAAATGCTAAGTAACCAGATGTACTTTTTCTATCATCCTTAGCTCTTGCCCAATCTGCATCTGAGTAGATTTTGATATCCAAATCGGAAGAGTAAGGATAGAATATACCTTCGTTGATTGTACCTTTGAGATACTTAAGTACTCTCTTAGCCGCATCCATGTGTGGTCTTCTTGGTGAGTGCATGAACTGACTAAGCACTCCCACACTATATGAGATGTCCGCCCTTGTGTGAGTAGCATATATCAAGCTACCTACCAAGCTTTGATACTCTTTAATGTCTTCAATTTTCTCACCTTCATAAACACTAAGTTTATGATTCATCTCCAAAGGTGTACCTGCAGGTTTAGTGTTCTCCATTTTGAACTTGAGAAGCAGATCCTGAATGTATCTTCTTTGAGTCAAATACATTCCTTCATCTGTGTATATCACCTGCATACCTAGGAAATATGTGAGCTCACCTAGGTCACTGATTTTGAACTCCTCTTGCATGTGTCTCTTGATCCTTTGAATGCCATTTAGATCATCACCTGTCACAATAATATCATCTACATATACACATAGATAGATAACCTCATTGTGATCCCTTTTGATGAATAGAGAAGAATCTGAGCTGCTAGCTTTGAACCCTTGATCTTGAAGATATGTAACCAACCTGTAATTCCAAGATCTTGGAGCTTGTTTCAATCCATACAATGCTTTCTTAAGTCTGCAAACATAAGATGGATGATTAGGGTTTTCAAAACCTGGTGGTTGTGACATGTATACCTCTTCACTTATCCAACCATTTAAGAATGCATTTTTCACATCAAGTTGGAGGAGTCTCCAATTCCTTGCAGCAGCTACACTTATCAATGTCCTGATTGTAGTCATCTTTGCAACTGGTGAGAATGTTTCCTCATAGTCTATACCATGAGTTTGTGAGAATCCTTTGGCAACTAATCTTGCCTTGTACCTGCAAACTGATCCATCTGAATTTCTTTTAACTTTATATACCCATCGGCAACCAATTACCTTTTGATTCGGCGACATTGGAACCAAATCCCAAGTGTCCATTTCCTTCAATGCATCTATCTCTTCGTTCATGGCCTTTTCCCAATTAGGGTTTCCCTTTGCCTCTTCATAGGTTGAGGGTTCCTCTGAAATAGAGTCTTTTGCCAAGTAGATTGAATGCTTTGTAACAAATGTGGAATCATATCCATACCTTTCTGGTTGTTTCTTCTCTCTTGCTGATCTTCTAGGTGCTTGTTTGGAGCATTCTCCAACCTCTTGCATCTTTGCTTTGCCTCTTGACTTCCATAGCTTGTAATCCCTTTCTCTTTCATCTTGGTCATCGTCTGTATCACTTCTTGGATCCTGGACCTGTGTATCATGCTTGTTTCCTAATTGATGAGAGTCAGAATCAAGATCATATGGTAGTGTTACCTTTTGTTTATCTTCATCATACCAAGACCTGTGTTCTTCAAACACAACATCTCTACTTATAGTGAATTTCTTGGTTGAAGGATTGAAGAACCTGTAACCCATCTGAGTTGAATCATATCCAATAAACACTGCCTTTGTTGCTCTTTCATCTAGCTTACCTCTTATTTGTGATGGTACATGAACATAAGCTAAACAACCAAAAACCTTGCAATGTCCAAGACTAGGTTTTCTTCCATGCCATGCTTCATAAGGAGTCATACCTTGAAGCGATTTGGATGGTAGTCGATTGACAAGGTACACTTTGAAACAGCTTCTGCCCAAAGATAATGTGGCAACTTCTTCTCTTCAAGCATTGTTCGGGCTGATCCAACCAATGTCTTGTTTCTTCTCTCTTCAATTCCATTTAGTTGAGGAGAGTACCTAGTAGTCACTTCCCTTTTGATACCTTTGTCCTGCAAGAACTCATCAAACTCTTTGGAGAAGTATTCTCCCCCTCCATCAGATTTGAGCTTCTTTAGTGATCTACCTGTATGATTCTCCACATGTGCAAGATACTTCTTGAAGCAATCAAATACTTCATTCTTACTCTTGATAAAGTATAGATCAGTCCATCTACTATGGTCGTCAATAAATGAGACATAATACCTTGATCCTGCCAATGAAGGTTCTTGACTTGGTCCCCATACATCTGTGTGTACTAAGTCCAATAAGTTGTTGTGGATGTAGCCTTTGTGGTTGAATGGTTGTCTTTGTGCCTTCCCAATCTGACATGCATCACACCTGTTGATCATGTGTTGCTTTGATATGTTTGGCAGTCCTAGAACACTTTGATCCCTGCATATATCCTTCAAGGTTCTTTCATTCACATGAGCAAGTCTCTTATGCCACACTTCAAGCTCACTTAGGGTTTGAGACCCAAAGTTGAATAGAGCTATGTTTCTGGTATCTCCTACTTCAAAAGTAAAGAGCCTACCATGATTCTCACCTCGGGCTATCTTCTTGAAGCCTTGACATGGATCTTCCACAAAAGCTCCATGTTGGGTGAACCTAACTTGCAAGCCTTTTTCAACTATTTGGCCTACACTTATTAGGTTTTTAGTGATAGTGGGTACATAGAGAACCTTACTTAGAATGTTTATCCTGCCATTGGAAGCTTTGACATTACCAATCTTCTCCACATTGTGCTTCATGTCATCCCCTGTTTGCACCTCATGTCTATGCTTTGGACTTTCCAAATCAGATAGAAGAGCAATGTTGCCTGCAACATGATTCGAACATCCTGAATCTATGTAGAACAAATGATCATCTTCTTTACCTTCTTTGTGGCTTAGATTCATAAGAAGTAATGAGTCTTCATGTGGTTGATCTTCTGAATAATTGTTGTAGTCCCTTCTATTATAGCTTCTATTGTTATTGTTGAAGTTGTGTCCACCTCTGCCTCTATTGCCGCCATATCCAGCTCTTCCACTTCCTTTCTGGGTCTTCCCATTGAACCAGTAGTTCTGAGTGGTGTGGTTGGTCTTATCGCATATGGCACAAGGTTGAACATTCTGACCTTTGGCTTTGTCTTGCTTTGGTCCTTTCTTCTTCCCTTTCCACTTGCTCTTGCTTGCGAAGTTGGCTTGGGAAGTCTCTTCTTCGTCTTCTTCCTTCTTCTTGCCTTTCTGCTTCTTATCCTTCTTATCTGCATATAGAGCACTAGTTGAACTACCATGATAAGAGTTACCTTCCTTTATGCTATTATTGGCTTCTTGATTGAAGAGTTGTCCAAGAAAGATGTTGAAGTCTGGAGTTTGCACATCCATGATGAGATCGTAAGCCGTCGTGAAGGATTGCCATTGCTTATCACTTTGAATGCCGTTGAGAATTTGCCTCATGATGACCTCTTCTTCAATCAGCTCTCCAATGGATGATAACTGATCCGCAACCTCCTTGACCTTGGTAACAAACTCTGTGATGGTTTGTTTAGGTGTCTTCTTCATTTGGTTGAACTCGTTCCAAAGATGATTCTTTCTTGCTTTGGTACTAGTAGAAAAGAAAGTCTCCAGGGCATCCCAAGTCTCTTGAGATGTCTTGCATCCTCTAATATGTGGTAATAGAAAGTCAGAGATAGAGTTTAGTATGTACGACCTTGCTTGAGCATCCCTTGCGCACCAAAGTGTGAGCTTATCTGTCTCCTCTTGTGTAGGTCCTCCTTTGGATCTTGGAATAGGCATAGCTTCATCACCTGCTACAATTCCATAAAGATTTCTACCTTGCAAATAGGCCTCCATTCTAATTTTCCAAGCCGCGTAGTTGTGTCGATCAAGCTTCTCGATCATTGAGGGAAAGCTGTCACCCATCTTGATCTAGCTCTGATACCACTAAAAGAACTTGGAGAAGCTTGTCGAAGGTAGAAAAGTGCGTTTCGAAGCGATGAAGTTTGGTCAAGCCAACCGGCACAAGACCAGCCCTTGAGCTTATGGAGACTCAAATAGACCTTATAGGCATGCTATAAGTGCAAAGAAACACACTATGTACCTTGGAGCATCAAGGAGAATGAGTCGATACAAAACAGATAGGTTCGCGGGTCGACTAGCTCAAAAAACTTACTATCTATGGAAGAGACAATGAACTTCAAATGCCCATAGCGACCAGCGTGATTATAATTAGAAAAAATTCTTTTATGGGAGTGATACACATAGGGTTGAGTGTATGGAATGCACAAAAGTATAAGGAATAAGCAAAATATGCTATAGGAATGAATGCGACATTCACCGGTGGTACTTCCTATTTTTTAGGAATACACAGAGATTGACCCCGAGGCAAAAAAACTGAGATTTCTCCAAATCTGCTGAACTAAATGCTTTGACAATTTGCAGGAATAAACTAGACACTAATACCTTTCCAATGATTCCTCTTTCACTCAATTTGGAGCTCTGAGGAGAGAGCAGCAGCCTCTGCAAGATTACTGTTGGCGAAGAAGATGATGCAGAAAATTGAAGGAGCAAGACAATGATGGTCACAAGTGTATGTATATTGCTTCCATGTATAATACAAGTGATTTCAACTCCTTATATAGTCTCTAGGAGTGTTCCACGACTTTTACAACTTGAATTTGAATTCAAATGAAGGTGGGAATGGTTGTTGGAGGGAATCAATTCACTTTCCTACAATCTAGGAAAAGTGAAGATCTTGATTGATCTACTTTTAGGTGACTTGATTTGCTTGATTGAAAGCAACTTCAACCACCAAAATTTCGTGGGATTTTGGCTCTATATTTCTACCTTTACATGTGTACAACTCAAGGCTTTTACAATGGTAAATGAGCCATCAAAATATTCTCAAAAAAATACAATAAATGAGCATATCAAAAAGAACTCTCCAACGGATATTCTTTCGACGCGATAGCCTTTGATGTAGATCAAATCCACCTCAAGCATAGTGTAAGCTTGATGTTCCAACAGTCCTTGCACACAGTGCAAGTATCAAATTTATCGGAAATGATGGATTTGTATGGCACATGTTAGAGAGTATGGATCCTTTGATAGGAGTCGACTGGAAAACCTACGCTATCATTTGCATGGTGCCCCAGGTGAGCATGGCAGAGGGATGGCTTGTACAAGAATCTCTTGTATTCATAACTGAGTTTCTACGTATATCGGATCCCGAAATACCTCGCTTATGGAGCGATGATGAAGATGTTCATCTCGTAGGCGATGAACCACAAGGTAAAGGATTGCAAAGAAAAATGGATGCAACTTTCAGAGAGAAGGCAATGAAGTTTTGCATAGTTAACTCTGAGCCTATGCAAAAGTGGTTAGAAAGGTATGCACTTGCCAAGGAAACTAATGCAAAGGAAAGAGCTCAGTTTCGAGGAAATCGTTCCACTCGATTTTTGCCTCTTCCAAAAAATCTTCAACCTCTCCCACCTTTTCCAACGAGCAGATGGCTAGATACAACGGTTTCACAAGCAAAGGCAGTGGGTGAAGATATCTCTGAAGAAGAAGAAGAACTCGCAAAAGGATGTGATTGGGAGTATATTAAATACGGTGCACTATGGTCTCATGGACGACACTTTCGAATCGCACGAATCGATCAAAATAGGTCTACTTTTGATAGTGGAGTGATGGTGAATTTTTTGCAAAAAAGTAGAGCAAGTGCAAGAGATGATAATGCTCTAGAAGGCGAGTTAGATTATTGTGGTGTGATTCAAGACATCTTGAAACTATCTTTCAAAAAGTTTGATTACTTTGTTTTTGATGTGAAATGGTTCAAAGTAGTCACCTCTGGAAGAAACGCAACAGTGAGATGGGATAAGAGCGGTTTGCTTCAAGTCGACTCCACAAGATTATGGACAGATGAAAGGGATACATTTGTACTTCCCGAACACTGTGAGCAAGTTGTTTTTATATGAGATTCAAAAGACCGAGAGTGGCTATTTGTTTTACAAGACGCTCCACGTAGTAGACAAAGTTTTGAAAACATAGATGTAGAAGAAAGTCCATCTCTAGTGGACTCAGAGATTCATTCGATAGTCGAGGAGGAAGAGATCATTGTTCGAGAAGAAGAGGTCATTGAAGAAGAGGTCATTGTTTGAGAAGACGAAGCAATAGATGATGATCAAAAGGAAACCAGCATAACAAGCGATTTAGAAGCCATCAATATAGAGATAGATATTCTTGGTGCATCGGATCTTCAAGAGGATGCTAGAATAGAGGACTTTTGAATAAAACACTTGTATGTACTAATTTTCATTTTTTTTGGTTTATTCTTTATATTACTTTTCTTATCGCATGCTAATTATTTGAGTTCTTTTATTACAGAGCACGATGGGAGACAGTCCTCCAGTCACTCCACAGTCCATGACAGAGGAGCACTTTTTGGAGTTCATCTCTCAGGTTCCTCCTGTGTATATGGCTGCTGCATCACAGTATTGGATCGCTCGTGGTAGCACTCCTCTCGGCCTCACTCCTAGCGGCCTTACTCCTACCGGCCTCACTCTCGCTGGCCTCACTCCCACCGGTGTCACTCCCGTCGGTGTCACTCCTGCCGGTGTCACTCCTACGGGTGGTGCTACTCCCGTAGGAGGTATGTCTCCTAGCTTTGTGACTCCACCACGACCATCTTTACAACCATCTCCTACTAGGTCTACTAGTAGACATGTGCGTTTGACACCTCAGCGCGATATAGGTTCTGGCCCGTCTCATAGATCGAGGTCACACTCTGGAGCAGGAGGTTCTAGGAGTGGATCTACAGGTAGGTCTGGAGGCGGAGGAGGCGGTTGTTGTGGAGGCAATGTGATGGACGTTGTGTCGCCCGCTTCTACTCCTAGGACGAGTACCTCAGATGTAGGTATGCCATGTAGTACACCACGTGGAGCACCACATACACCTTGGGGTCCTCATGACCATGATGACTCCAAGGTGTATAGTATCCGAGATGGAGCTCCGGTGATGGATGCGGCTGGCAAAGAAATGCATGCATGCACACGACAGCTTTGCTCCATCCAGTTTGGACACTCCATCATGCTGAAAATGGAGTGAACAGGATAAAGATCGGAAGAATTATATCACACAGACGATTTACCAGGAGTTCCGACCAGTCGATGGGCAGTCTATTGTCAGTTCAGAGTGGATTCTGCACACCGCACGTGAGGTCATGTCCCATCGATGATCCGAGGCTCGTGATGCTTTTAGAGAAGGCTTACCAAAGCCTGTATGGTTAGATGCTGAGGAGTGGGACATGATTCGTGACGAGCAACAACAGACTCCTGATCGATATCGCCAGTAGTGAAATGCCGCAGCCACACGTTTAGATACGATTGGACTGTCACATTTGGGCAGCGACGGATATGACACGATGTGTCATGAGTTTGTAAGTACCATTTCATTTATTGAATTTCTTTGTGTTAAATTTCTCATGTATGTTTCTCTAATCTTTTTATATTTGTTTCAGGAGCTGGCAATGGGTCGTCCTCCAACACGAATAGAGGAGTCTTATGGATATAGTCATGGGTTTGCTGCACTATTGCATGACTTGGAGGGAGGCGGTGTGGTAGTTTCATGGGAGCATTTGCGATGAGGTAATTAATTTATAAACTTGGTTTTTACTTGTTGTTTATAATTTTCACGTGAATTTATCTCATTCCATTAATGTTCTTTGTTGCAAGACTGTTGATATGGAACGTTCTTTGCATGTGTATGGAAGTGGAAGACCAATATTTTGTATTTGATTTTCATATGGCAATACATTGCTTTGCCACATTTTGTAAAAGCGTCATATATGACAGTGGTTTGCCACACTCTTGTACATGCTTCATTATTGAAATATATAACTTCTTTTGTACATGGTTCATAGTTCATTCTGATCATCTCTTTTGTGTCCAATAATACTCTGTTTCATGAAATCATATTTCGGTTGTCATTAGAGTACACATCACATGTACTCGGTTTTTTTTGCAAAGTGTATTGTCTTTTGTTAAGCAACATCATGGTAATGTTTCTGTAGCAAAAGACAAAACACTCTGCCCAAAAAAAATTTTGCAGGTATGGTCATCGGTATACGCGACAGTACTCCCAGTAGTGTCATCGAAATAACCGTCGGTACACCCAGCAGGCGACGGTATAGGCGATGATATGTCCAACACAGGCCTCAGTATATATGCCAGTATGGGCACCGGTAATATCGACACGTATACCGATGCATATACCGATGCATATACCGATGCATATATCGACGCATATACCGATGCTTTGGTACCGACGCGCACACGGACCTTTACACCGACGTCGCGGCAAATAAAGCCGCGTTCATTTTCCGCGATAAAAACCTCGGTATACCATGGATCTGTTGTAGTGTGGTAGTGAAGCTTCTGTCCATGTACCAAAAGAAGTTACAATCAAAGTCCAAGAAACACATATTCATAGGGTATAGTGACCAATCAAAGGCATACTGTCTATATGATATGGAAAACCACTCCATCACCATTTCGAAGGATGTGATCTTCAATTAACGTTCCTCATACTCAAGAAAAGATTCAAGTACAAGTCTTAGTCCACCTATCTACAGTTCAGAGGGGGACTCAGTATTTCCAAACTCCAACTCAGAAGCAAGTACTTCAAGTCATCCAAGAAGATCTCAAAGACTTACTGACAAGAGACAACGAGAACAAAGTCATTATGTCAATTACGCCTTAATGCATCAGATTCAACAAATC
>CM035419.1:48159118-48161618 GCA_020310875.1 Ceratopteris richardii | reverse complement strand
TTTCTAAATCTTGAATCAAGATTCATCCTTTTGTTAAGTCGATTTCTACAATAGCTATCTCTTGAGCTTGATCTTTCTTTCCTTTTGCTTTTGGTTCGTTCATTTTCTACTTCAACTTTGGCTCTTTCTTCTTTCTTTTAGCTACAACTACCACTCTAGTTCTTTTCTCCCAAGGATTTTGTAATTCTTTTAAATATGTCACTAAACAAGACTCGGTTTTTGTAAAATGAAATTTCCTTCTTGCTTCCATCATATCATCATGAAAATCATCATAATGTTCCATTTCTGCATCACTCCATTTAGTGGTTGAGTTTGAGAAATCTTCTAGCATTTTTTGGCATTGAACTTCATAGAAAGATCTATTATCATTGTCTTGCATCACATGTCTATAGAATATTTCTTTTAAGGTATGAGGAGGATGAGTCTCCTTATCTACTTGTACTCTTTCCTATTCTTCTTTCAAATCTTCTTCTATTACCTCTTCTATTAACTCTTCTTCTTCTTCTTCTTCTTATACAGTCTTCCTTGGATCTACCTTCATTTTCTTTAATGGTGATTGAGTATCTATTTCCACTTATTTTATCTTCTTTGATTCTTCTTTGTTCCTTGCCTTCTTTATAAGACTAGTTACACCTACTAATACTTCCATGAAAGATTGTGTAGGGGGTGATAGTTGGAGCTTATCTTCTATACCAAAATTATGATAAATGAGCTTTGTTAATAATTGAGCCCCATTCATGAATTTGGTAGACTCTCAATGCTTTGATGCTCCCTTCATTTTTTCACAGATGTTTAAGACATATTCACTCTTGCAAAATGGTTATTCTTATCTTAATTATTCAACATAACTAGTGTTACTCATTTATGTGGCATAGTATACCGAGGTAGATTTGGGAAACATAGAAACTATAAGAACATCTTGATTGATAATTATTCATTAGGTATTTCCTTTTAAATTATTGAATTTTGTATAACGAGCATTTGAACAACATGATTTTTAACGAAATTGACATCAATTTTTGTTCCCATTGAAAAAAACCGTAGTGTAACCTTAATCTCCTCAAGCATGATGGTGATTCCAATTTCTTCATTGTCCTAGTTTTTCACTTTGCACCTAAAATAAGGCTCAGAATGTTTCCTCTTCACTTTCTATAATGTGCTCATAATCTATTCACACCTATCAAAATTTATAGACTAGATTTTCTCCTCGAGTAGTCTATGTAGACCTACTAGCCTTCATTTTTCATATACCACTTTGGATCACTAAAACATATAAAATGCATGAGGTACCATGTTATATTTGAACCTCCATTTTTTTACTATCAACATATGCTTGCTAATTATTTTTATGCATTCTCTAAGCTTTCTTTCTATGTGTTCTTTTTCTAATAGAATATGCTCCTCATCTGATTCCAATTCTATTATCTCTTGAAGTCCTTCATTAACTAGAAACTAGTGTCCTCTAGATAAAGGCACTACATCAAGATTGAAATTTTCTTCTAAAAATCCTTGAGTTAATTTCTTGTAAAAATAATAATAGAATAAATTCACTCCACTCAAGTTAATAAGAATTCATGAGGAAAGAAATTCATCATAAAAATGACAATGCCAATTTTCTTCACATATTTTTTCTCACACCATTCACAAAATAATATAAAAGGAGTCTTTAGTAGCCATCATCATTCTCTATGTAGATGAATTGATCTTGACAGGCTCAGACGAAGAACGCATCTAGTTTATCATCACACAAGTTCACCTTGAGTACTCTATGATAAATCTTGGATTACTACACTACTTCTTGGGTATGGAAGTTTGGCAAACAAAAGAAGGTATATTCCTATCACAAAAGAAGTACTGCTCTGATCTACTTTCTAGATATAACATGGACCAGTCTCGCTCAGTTTCTACACCACTCGATCCAAACATCAAGCTTACACTGGAGGACTCATCATCACTTGTGGATGTGCATACCTATTGACAGCTTGTTGGCTCACTACTCTATCTTGCCAACACTAGATCAGATATTGCTTATGTAGTTGGTATACTAAGTCAATTTGCACATCAGCCTTATCAAACTCATTGGGATGCTGCTCAGAGACTACTTCGATACCTTGCCCTCACCCGACATCATGGTCTTTGGTATAGAGGGGCCATCAACCTCGCCGGATATTCAGATTCAGATTGGGCTGGTGATCCTGATTCTCGACGGTGTACTTCTGGGTATATATTCTTGATTGGCTTAGGACCTATCCCTTGGGCAAGTAAGAAGCAGCCTATAGTCGCTCTATCATCTACCGAGGCCGAGTACCGAGCATCCAACTTTGTAGCATGTGAGGCCATGTGGCTTTGATGTTTATTATCTGACATTGGTGTTTTGCAGGATACTCTGACATGTCTTCACACAGACAGCCAGTCAATCTTGGACATTGCCAAGAATCCAGTGTTCCATGCTCGGACGGAGCACATCGAGATCCAGTACCACTTCATCCGCGAAAAGCTC
>CM035419.1:48136618-48156618 GCA_020310875.1 Ceratopteris richardii | reverse complement strand
TGAAGTGGGAATGACCTCCATAGGTACCCTTCTTTGACCTATGCACACCGAAAATGATCTTTCTCATAGCATAGAAAGAGAACGACACTTAGATTTTGTGGATCTATAGTACACACCAATCGCTTTGAAAGAAAACAAGTTTCACTCCACGTGGATGCTTACACAAAGAGAAACAATGTCGATGAAATGAGCTAGTTGAATGCTCACAGCTGCTAGTCAAACAGAGATCTCACTTCACTCCAACAGGCATTTCTCAATGAATATATAAAGTGTTACAAGGCCGACGGAGCGAGACAACCGCAACCACAGAAAAAGGACAAACAAGAATTTTGGCTGAAATGACGGAGATGCAGGAAATTACGCAAGAGTCGGTAAATGAAGGATGCGAAAGCAATAAAAGTAGGATGAAGAGACAGAGAGAGAGAATGTTCGCTGCTCCGCTGGGCTGGTGGGAGCAGAAATTACTGTGTGAGACAAAGAGATAGAGAATAGTAGTAGTTTTTCCTTTCGGAAGAAGTCTCTATTCTGTTGGGCCTTGTAGCGAATAGGATTGATCACATCTCGAACTGAAGTGTTTGGAAATTGCAAGTATTGTATTGTATTCTGTCTGTCTGTTATACTGAATCAATTTAAGAGATGGCGAGCATCATATTTTGAGACTGTGTATGAGATATTGATGAGTACATTGAGTTCTGTTCTATTCTATTCGTATCTAACTATTCTGTTATTTTCCTTGTTGAACCGATTTCCATCCGGTAATCTTGTATTGTGAGTCTGTTTGATGATCAGTTATATACGATTCTGGATCTTTTCTGTCGTGAAATAGTGTGTTTGTCATCCTGCGAGAGACTGTGTAAGGTCAAAGTTAATCATCTACATTTAGTATCTTTTCGGTTAAGTGACCAGATTCAATACCATAGTCTGCGTTCACTGAGAATTCGGTAAAAATCTGGATGTGAACAGAAGTATTGGGAAGTTTGTCAATTGCGGTTAGGACTTTGTGACTTGAGCCAGTATACGATTAGCTTGACGTAATCCCGATTATAGTTGTCTGTGTATTATTGTTCGATGTACTTACCTGTCACATGAAATTATCATATTGAGTAGTATTCAATTACAGAAAAGTGCGTATTCTAGTATTTATAAGTCACAACATGACCTCTGCTCCAATACCATAGCAGATTCAGTCTAAAAGTCCTAATATTCACCGGGTCGAAGAATGATTAGTATTCAGAATCACCCGCTGTGCTAATACGCGATGGAGTATTTATAAATGTGTGAAGAACTGGGAAAATAGTACAGGGCCTCTGTCTAACAGACCCCTACCACTCCCAAGAACCCGAGGACCCGATAATACTCTTCTGAAAGTTGGATAGAAGTATTATCGTGTAACATTGGCGATCCTACCGGGGACGTGGCATTAAGATTGCCTGGTATTTTGTTCGAATTAAATTTTGTTGGATAGACAATAGCAACAGAATCAGATTGTTGCAAGACTGTTCTGTTCGTAATACTATATGATTAGTATGGAAATGCTACATGCCGATTACTCGATCAGGTGAAAAATATCCCAAGAATCATCAGTTAGGGGTATTAAGAACAACTCTGGGAGGTACTAGTGCAATTAGACCTGACCCAGTTATAGAAAAAGTGACGAATGATAACACTGATTCCGGTGAGATTACGGTAGAACGTAGTACATCTCTAGAATTGTCTGGTATCACTACGGTGCAGACTGTCAAAAATACAGCAATTTTGGAATCCACCAAGACGCAGTTGGAATCTAGTCTAAAAGTTTTCGGAATAGATTCAGATATGATTAGAAACACTTTAGGGAAGGAAATTAACACAGGCGAATCAACACCGTATCCAGTCACAATTTCGAATCCTTCCGGTGGAATTTTGGTAAGAAAAACACAGTTTTTTGGTGACGATTCAGCAGTTTCGGCTGAATCTTCAGCTCAACTACAACGTTTGGAAGCAAGTCCTCCTACTCTGGATATCAAGGAGGAAGGAAGACTATTTGAAACAGAAATTCGCAATATAGTAAGTAAGCTAATTGCACCGGAAAGTGTGCCATTTGGTGAAACAAATTCCGGTAGTTCAGAAACTCAAAACAGAAATACAGAAGGAGTGTATAATACATTTACGATGAATGAACAACCGCAACGACAGTTAGGTCAACCCAGATTGGCCTCAACGGGAGTAACATACACAAAGTTTAGTGGATTTCCAGGAGATGATCCAGATGCTCACGTACGCACCTTTGAAATCAGTTACGCTGTCCTCAACCATCCACCGGATCCGGCATACAAAGCATTTGTTTTTCAATCTACACTTGTGAATGAAGCAGCAAGATGGCTTACTGAATACGATATTAATCATTTCGGTACTTATGAAGCAGTACGAGACGCTTTTTTGCAGCGATTCAGGCTGAAAAAGAATCCTGCAGAGATCTTTGAGTATTTACAGAATAACAGACAGAAACCAAATCAAACTGTACAAGAGTATGCTACCCTTTTCAGAACACATTTAAGACAGTTACCCCAGGCTCATGCTAATTTACCAGACGATGTTATTACACAGTGGTTTATCAATGGCCTACTTCCTCAACTTAGGCAAATCATGATTATAAGATGTGTAGGAGCCATGACCCTCGATGCAGTGATCGCAATGACCCTTCAACTGGAAAACAAAGTTGGTGGATTTTCAGAGGATTTGGAATGGATAAAAACAAACAAACATGTGGCTGAAGATATAACTAAGCAAGTATATTGCACCACCTGCAAGAATTCAGGACATACTAGTGCCCAGTGTGCGTTAAATCAGACCTATTGTGCCATTTGTAACATTGTTGGACATACCACTGAGAATTGTGCATACAATGCCAGAAGACAAGGAACAACAACAGTTAATGCAATTATTCAGGAACAAGGGCAGCCAGCCAATCAATATGTACCCCCACAATTGAGAAACAATCAACAACAAGGTTATCGACATTATCGAGGACAGAGGAACAACAACTATAATACACCGCGCTGGAAGAATGGACCACCACCGGAAAATCATAATTTACCACCACCTCGATGTCATTTCTATGGACAATTGGGCCATATTAGAAGATTCTGTAGAGATGCAGCGGAATATGATCAAAGGAAAAAGGAACGTCAAAACCCAATGGCCAATGTGGTAACAATCACACCTGTAGAGACGCAGGCAGCAGCAGTTCAAACTCGTTCCGGTAAACAATTGCAACCAGCAGCAGAATTATTTGAAC
Source organism: Ceratopteris richardii (assembly GCA_020310875.1). Classification (NCBI taxonomy): domain Eukaryota; kingdom Viridiplantae; phylum Streptophyta; class Polypodiopsida; order Polypodiales; family Pteridaceae; genus Ceratopteris; species Ceratopteris richardii. The sequence goes on along the minus strand of CM035419.1, from coordinate 48,153,341 downwards.
CAGGGATACGTGAACAACACAGAATGTATCATAAAGCTAGCCAGTGGACCACCGTAGAACCACCTATTTTTCCAGGACCTACTCCAGTAATCCAGTCCCCGAATACGACACAAGCTCGTGCTGACAATACAGAAGCAGGTACATCATCTGCAGTAGAATTACCATCTGCAGACCAAGCTTCATCTTCAACAGTTAAGGAAGATGCAAATCAATTGCAACCAGCATGGGATATATTGTCAAAAGCATCCATCACACTGCCTTTCGGGCAATTACTGGCATTAGTACCAGGAATACGCCAACAATTTCAACAACAGTTTACTACAAAATCTGCTTGCATTCCGGCTACCGCAACAGTACAACCAGAGCCAGACTCTACGGTAGATCACTCAGTTCCTTTGATTACGGTATGGTTTCATAAACATCAAATCCCACAAGTTTTAATTGATGGGGGGTCTGGCGTGAATATTGCCACTGCGTCACTTTGTAAGAAGTTAGGATGGACTAAGATAGAACCAGTTCAATTCTTTGTTAGGATGGCTGATCAATCTAGAGTTCATCCAGTAGGACTGGTCCGAGATATACCCATAACTGTGCAAAATACAACATTCAAGATGACTTTTGTTGTTCTAGAATTGCCAGAATCCACCCTAGATTACAATCTACTTTTCGGCCGTCCTTGGTTGAAACAAGCCAAGGTAATTCAAGACTGGTCAGCCCAGGAACTTACGTTCAAAGATAAAAATCGCAAATGTGTTGTAAAGTTAGACGCGATACAACCCTGTGAGTTACATGCTCGACCATATTTTGCCGAACCAGTCCATATGTTAGATGGGTTGTCAGATGATGAAGAAGAAGAATTTTTGAAGAATAATGTTGATTTAATGACATTAGGAACTATTGATCTACAGTCTGTTGTAGATACCTGGAATGCTTCAGTATGCACAGTAATACCCATTGCCGAAGAAACTAAGGAGGAAGATACCATTTCGATTCATGATAATGAACTACAGCAACTTCTCGAACCATCAGCTAATACAGAGAAATATCAACAATTTTATGTTCCAGAAGACCAGTTAATTACTTATAATCTTGGAGATGAAGATCACCCTGGTCCTGTAAAGATAAAGCAAAACTTACCGGAAGCATTTCAAGCAGATTTAATTCAGTTACTCCAAGAATTTACTGATGTCTTTGCATGGGATTACAAAGACATGAAGGGCTTGGATCCTCGTATTTACCAACACAGAGTTATGCTAAAACCAGAAGCGAAACCGATAAAGCAAACCAGCTACCGGATGAACCCACATTATGCATCACAGGTAAAGGCTGAACTTGATAGGTTATTAAAAGTTGGATTCATAGTACCAATAGAACATGCGGAATGGATTTCACCGATTGTGATAGTACCGAAGAAAAACAAGCAATTGAGAATCTGCGTAGACTATCGGAAATTAAATGCTGCAACAGTACCGGATCCTTTTCCGATTCCTTTTTTGGATACTATGCTTGACAAAGTAGCAGGTCATGAGATGTATTCATTTCTAGATGGATACAGTGGATATAATCAAGTAAGAATGGCTGAAGAGGATATACCAAAAACTGCATTTATTACAAATTGGGGTGTCTTTGCTTGTACAGTAATGTGGTTTGGATTAAGGAATGCACCAAGCACATTTCAAAGATGTATGCAGGAGATATTTTCTCCTTATCTCACCTCATTTATGCAAGTATACCTTGACGATTTTTCAATTTTCGGTAAGATGATCGCACATCTGGTACATTTACGATGTTGCTTTCAGAGATGTAGAGAATATAGATTGTGTTTAAACCCAAACAAATCTGTGTTTGCAGTTTCATGTGGTAAGTTACTGGGTCACATCATATCGGCACAGGGTATTCAAGTCGATCCTGATAAAATTTCAGCAGTATTAGAAGCTCCGGTGCCGAAAACACCTAAGGAAGTAATGCGGTTTATGGGTCAAGTGAGATGGCATGGAAGGCATTTACGGTGGCTTGCTCATGTGGCAATACCACTGAACAAATTAATTTCCAAGACTCCACGGCAATTCGAATGGACTCAGGAATGTCAGATAGCATTTGATCGACTGAAACAATTATTAACACAGGTTCCCATTTTACAGCCACCAGATTGGGATCACCCATTTCACGTATTTGTTGATGCATCTGATATAGCAATAGGAAGTGTACTGATGCAACAAACAGATAAATGGTTTAGACCAGTATACTATGCTAGCAGAAGATTAGCACCTGCAGAGAAGAACTATTCGGTAACTGAGAGGGAATGCTTAGGACTAGTGTATTCGGTAAAAAAATTCAGACATTATTTGCTCGGCCGAAAATTTACATTTCATATCGATCACGCTGCACTTGTTTACTTGGTTCGGCAGCAACATATAGGTGGCCGCCTAGCACGATGGGTCCTACTATTGCAGGAATTCGACTATGATGTCATTCATCGGCCAGGTAGTTCACATGTTTTAGCAGACTTTTTGTCACGCTTAGATTCAGGTGAACCTCCGGTTGGTATAAATGATACAACGCCAGCCATCTATACTTCAGAACCAACTACTGAGGAATTGTCAACCCAACCAATACCAACTACGTATTATGATCAGTTATTGACCTTCCTTTCGGATGGATGTCTACCTTCTGAAGTCCCTACAACTGTACGCCGAAAAATTGCAGTTTTTAGTCGAAGGTTCCGGTTAGTTGCTGGAGAACTCTATTATGCAGATCATACAGGAACCTTACTCCGATGTATACCTACACATGAAGTAAATTCAGTCATCAATTTAGCTCACTCAAGTCCAACAGGAGGACATTTTGCAGCAGATCTTACTCACCGAAAAATTATGCAAAGTGGACTTTGGTGGCCAACTATGTACAGAGATGTATTGGAATTTATCAAAACTTGTGATAGCTGTCAAAGAACTGGACAACCACTACAACGACATTACTTTCCACTTCATCCAGTACTTCCTTTAGAACCATTTCAGAAGTGGGGTCTAGATTTTATTGGTCCAATCACACCTCCCGCGGTATTCAGTAACAACCGGTATATATTGACTTGCACAGACTACGCAACCAGGTGGGCAGAAGCATGGCCTTTACGTTCGGCTACAACAGTTGAAGTAGCAAAATGTCTATTATCAGATGTCTTTCCAAGATTTGGATTGCCACTAGAGCTTGTTTCAGATCAGGGCACCCATTTTATGAATAATTTGATGAAAGCATTAACACAGTCATTCCAGATCAGTCATAAATTCAGCTCACCATATTATCCTCGTGCAAATGGATTGGCAGAAAGTACCAACAAATCTTTGCTGAACATGCTTCAGAAATTGACTAGAGAAACACCGGAAAGATGGGATCAGTTGCTACCTGCAGTCCTATGGGCCTATCGCACTACATATAAGGTAACCACCGGCTTGACACCATTCAAGTTAGCCTATGGACTAGAAGCAATAGCTCCGATGGAAATTGTAATACCAAGTTTAAGAGTAGCAATTTCTCAGAAGCTTCTACCCGAACAGTCATTGGTATTTCGGTTAGAAACACTTAGAGAATTAGATGAGCATAGATGGCTCAGTTTCTTAACTATGAACGAAATCCAACTAAGACAGGCCAGGACACATGACCGCAATTTAAAGACCTCAGTATTTTCGGTAGGACAGCTTGTTCTTTTCTACAATGCGAAGTCCAACAGATCAGCAGGAAAATTCAAGTTACGTTGGTTCGGTCCATTCAAGATTTCAGAACAAGTTCGTCCGGCAACTTTTCAGTTGACTACGTTGACCGGAAATCCACTTCCAAAGGTAATCAATGGGTCGAAGCTGCGGCCGTATTATCCCAGTACTAGTACGCATTAAATCATTCGGCGGCGAACCGCGTTTTGTATAAATTTTTGTGTTTCTCTTTTCTTCCCTTTTAGTAGTGTTCTGTACGAATCTTTATGTTACTAGCCGCCTCTCCCTACCGGTCACTCAAGCACACACGCCAGCATGCAAACAGTGCCTTTCACGCACCGAACAATGATACCCATTCCCCTTCCCTTTCTTACCATGTTCTCCTTACTTAACCTCTCGGTTGCGCCTAAACACTATTGTGTTCTCGAGGCTATACGTATTCCCTTGTCTTCTGTGTTATCTGTAAGAGTGCTTGTAAACACCATGGAAGCGCTAGCCAACTACACTGCTTTCCGTGATGGTATCCCGACAGACGTCGGCGAATACCTGCGTTGCAGAGGATTGTCCAGCTTCGCTGAGTTGCCTTGGCACTCAGTGGAAGCCCATCCCTTCTCCGCACAAATCATCCACGCCATCGCCCAATTCCCCGTCACCGATCGACAGTGGGTCTTCACTTCTCTCCCATATAGGACCGTCATCACCTTCCAAGCCTTCTCTGCAACCTACCGCCTCACCCCACAAGGACGCGAAAATGGCCCTAGCATCCCTGTCGCTCGCATGACCGCACTCTTTCCCCGCTCCTCATCCAACGAATATGCCATTCTCTACCGCCCAGAACCCGAACGATCCGCCCTACAATTTCTTGTAGCAATCCTCAACTTGCAAAAATGAACCTATGGTATCTCTCGCCCCTTCTACTCTGCTCTAGAATTAGCCACCCGTGAACCTGTAAACTTTGCCTCTTATTTCTTCCAGCGAATCCATAAAGAATCCGTCGCTATAGTGAAACAACTTCACAAAGGCAGCTCTCCGCGCTCTCGCCTCCCCCACATCATCTCCTTCCTCTTCCCAACCATTCTTGCTGCACAACCCCCAACCACAGGCCCAACACTTAGGCACGAAGAATCAGCACAACCACTCGAGGAAACTGAAGAAGACGACGAAGAGATCAATCAACTCTTCCGCACGAAGCGAATCAGGATTAGCTCTTCAGAAAGTGAAGTCCAAGGATCCACCAAAAAGAAACACGACGCCGAAGAAGATCAGCAAGAAGAAACTTACCACGACACCGCCACTTCAATACACAACGACACTTCGACAGAGCAACAAGACCAACAAAACCAAGCAGATACAAAGATACTATCCACCAAAAAGGAGTCTGAGCATCAACAGGACGAACCGGAAACTGCCATAAAAGCATTGGATGAACTTATTGAGGCCATCAATCATACAGAAGCCGAACAACAGAATGTTACAAAGGTAACCACTATTGACTCTGCTCTACCCATCCCACCTGTCAACCCTGACCTCCCACCGGAACCATCCCGCCGACTCGATTCTGAACCTATACCTTCCTCCCCTGACTACTCTCCGCCAAACTCCCAAAACCTACTCACCGATACCTCCTCTCAGCCTCGTCAACCACCACCACCACCCACCGTATTTTCAGAACTAGCATCCATGGGTCAGTTTCTCATGCAGTTATCACACCAACTGCCCATACAATTTAAGGAAGCCACGGACAACCTGAAGGCCGAATATCAAAACAAGGTCGACGTACTGGAAGCAGACATCACCCCCCTCCAGGAAGAGATCGAAGCCACAAAGATTGAGAACCATCAGCTCCAGATGCAGTTAGCAGAGCTACAAGCCAAATTTTCGGCAGAACAGACCTTAGTAGAGCAACGAGATGCAGCCCTTGAGCAGATTACAGCCAAAGATCGACTCCTACACGCCGCGCATGAAGAAATCCACGCCCTGAAGGCCACCCTCCACGAAAATGAAGATATCAACGCATCCCTCGAAGAACTGGTCGCAGAGATAAAGATTCAATTGCAGGAATCAATCCAGAAGAATCAGGAGCAGCAGAAAGAAACCGAACAAATTCAAGAACAGTTACGGAGAGCCGAAGAATGCGCAAATGAAGTAAACAGTACCCTCAAACGCCAGCTGATACGGGAAGGACAATACCTCAAGGATATCGACAGGACGCGCAGAGAACGAGATTCACTGAAGAAAACTCTGGATTTCCAAACCCAGCAGTTTGAACGCCAAGACAACCAAATACACAACCAAAAGGAGTATATTACAGAGCTAAAGATCAAACTAGACGAAATGAAGACTTCCAAGGACGCCGCACTCGCCAATGATTTTTATCTACAGGAAGCTTTTGTGCAGACCCAGGCCGAGAATGTACTCACCGAAGCCATCGCACTTAGCTCTGTTAGAATAGATGCCCAGCTTCTAGAGCCTAATACGCTAAAACAACTATTAGAAACCCTTAAGAAAAAGATAGCTCGAACATTTCGATCGGCTAGGAGTATGTACCGCGAAGGTCTCATCGACGAATGAGTATATTCGCCCATCCAAATTCATAATGTATGAATATGATAATCAAATTTTGGATTTCTCACATTTTCGCACATGACAAGTTTCGATCAGTCTAGCATCAAGCGACAATGTAACATGCGGCATAATGATTTTATTCGCATACAAATATTATCAAGGGAGGAAAGAGTCATGTCATACTGACATACAATCAGTAGAGCAAATGGCCGTTCAAACACCGGTGTCTATAAAATGCGTTTACAGAATATAGCTTTCTAAATTAGCATTCTTCAAGATTCAGCACCTGTTAGCAACTTCTAGTATATTTTTTTCAGTAGACCTTCACCAAACATGTCGGAAGCTGATATTCTCCGCTGGCAATTCAGAAAGCGCGCCCATACGCAGACCTATGTGGTAACAACAACAGATACCACTTTACAAGATGGACTAGATGATGCAGTAACTTCTGCATCAGAAAAAAACTCAGCATAAATTCTCCACCGAATTTAAAATCGAGCTCGACACCAAATCACCAAAGAATGAAGAATGGCTACAGAAGATAGGGCTCCTCCAGTTTGCCCAATTACCGTGGGAACAGTGGATTGCTAATAATGATGCAGAGAACCAATTACATAGCATGCGACAAACCAGCGGTTTTATTTTCAATCAGGTACGATTTTCGCCCCAGCTCGTCTCAGCCGTATTTAAACTACCAATCTATGATGGTGCCCGATATCTTAAATGTTCAAATGAGGAATTGAAGAAGGAATTTGGCAACTGTGAAGGCCCCCGACGGTATTACATGTTGAAAAACGCCACCTATCACCGACGATAACAATTTAAATGGTATTTAGAAAAACTTTGTTTACTAGTAAAATTCGACTTAATGTCGAAAGAAAATTTTTCCCCCCTATTGCATGCCGAAGCAGGAGGGCCGATTAGCTGGACACATTGGCTCTATGACCACCTCTACGCACAAATCATTGTTGGGGATAAGAGAAGATCCCACACCAATAGCAGATTAGCAGCCTATTTAGCTGCTATATTTAATTTTGTCCAATCTATAAAGGATAAACAGTTACACTGGTCTCCCCCTTTTTACCCCAGTGAAAATGGTCAAATAAATTCAGAACACCACACAGAGCCTCAGGTTGAAGCCCAACCCTCCACCTCGTCTGCATTCCACACAAGTAACAGCGCACAGAATCAGACAGTAGGGACGCCATTTCGGCTGTCCATTAGAAGACGAATGGCAGACAACTTGCCAACTGCCAGTCCAGAGCAAGCACCGGATGTTCCCCAACCCGATTTTGTTATAAGGATGCAAAACCAACTCCAAGAGGTTTCCCAATATTTACGGCAACAAGAACAAGCGATTCAGCACAAAAACGAGTTATTATTCGCCACGATGACTAAGTCCAACTCACTAATGACACAGATGCAAAAAGAATTGGATGACAAAGAAGCATTAATACAGGTGTTACAGCAAAACAACCAGCATATTACGGCCGAATTGATCACCGCAAAAAAGTATGTCCAAGACTTTAATCAATGGCAGCAAGCTATCCAAACACAAATTCAAACCGAAATGTCCAGTTTTTCTACCCTGAATGCTCACCTGCAAGCCGAAAATGAACTTTTGCAGTCAAGAATACAAGTATTGCAGGAGTTCGAAAAGCAGATATTAAAGGATGAGGGTGTAGAACTAAATGCCACATTGATGACAAATGTGGACATAGAGTTATTAAAACAGCAGTTGGATAGCCGTGTTCAAAATAGCTGGACACTTTTTCGCAGGAGATGGTTGGCTATACTTGTTCCGCCACTAGAACAAGTGCAATCAGAAAGGATTGGGGATTCAAACTCTGGTATGGACCGACAGGCACTGCAAAAGGATATTTCAGCCAGGCAATGATAGGATACTGTATGGATACATGGCTTCTGCAGAAGACATGGATATTTTCAACAAGCATAGCACAGGCATATCCAAGTTAAAATGGGAACTAAAGCGGTACAAACACGCACAAACTTTCAAGAAGAAGAGGATTCAACAACACAGAGGGTACTTTGAATCCATAGATGAAGCGATTAAAACACATGACAAGGCCAATTCACAAGGTCAAGTTGTCGGTGCTAACTCACGAACAGCTTCTTTATCTGGCCTCCTATTGTATGTATATATGGACATGCTGAACGTTTAGCCAGAGCCTTTGTGGATGCATATAAAGGAAAGGAACATTGGGATAGCCCAGGCAAAAGGATATTATCAACAGTACTGTACCTGCGGGTTCGAGTCCACCGTGCGTGCCAGTGTTACAAGGCCGACGGAGCGAGACAACCGCAACCACAGAAAAAGGACAAACAAGAATTTTGGCTGAAATGACGGAGATGCAGGAAATTACGCAAGAGTCGGTAAATGAAGGATGCGAAAGCAATAAAAGTAGGATGAAGAGACAGAGAGAGAGAATGTCCGCTGCTCCGCTGGGCTGGTGGGAGCAGAAATTACTGTGTGAGACAAAGAGATAGAGAATAGTAGTAGTTTTTCCTTTCGGAAGAAGTCTCTATTCTGTTGGGCCTTGTAGCGAATAGGATTGATCACATCTCGAACTGAAGTGTTTGGAAATTGCAAGTATTGTATTGTATTCTGTCTGTCTGTTATACTGAATCAATTTAAGAGATGGCGAGCATCATATTTTGAGACTGTGTATGAGATATTGATGAGTACATTGAGTTCTGTTCTATTCTATTCGTATCTAACTATTCTGTTATTTTCCTTGTTGAACCGATTTCCATCCGGTAAATCTTGTATTGTGAGTCTGTTTGATGATCAGTTATATACGATTCTGGATCTTTTCTGTCGTGAAATAGTGTGTTTGTCATCCTGCGAGAGACCGTGTAAGGTCAAAGTTAATCATCTACATTTAGTATCTTTTCGGTTAAGTGACCAGATTCAATACCATAGTCTGCGTTCACTGAGAATTCGGTAAAAATCTGGATGTGAGCAGAAGTATTGGGAAGTTTGTCAATTGCGGTTAGGACTTTGTGACTTGAGCCAGTATACGATTAGCTTGACGTAATCCCGATTATAGTTGTCTGTGTATTATTGTTCGATGTACTTACCTGTCACATGAAATTATCATATTGAGTAGTATTCAATTACAGAAAAGTGCGTATTCTAGTATTTATAAGTCACAACATGACCTCTGCTCCAATACCATAGCAGATTCAGTCTAAAAGTCCTAATATTCACCGGGTCGAAGAATGATTAGTATTCGGAATCACCCGCTGTGCTAATACGCGATGGAGTATTTATAAATGTGTGAAGAACTGGGAAAATAGTACAGGGCCTCTGTCTAACAGACCCCTACCACTCCCAAGAACCCGAGGACCCGATAATACTCTTCCGAAAGTTGGATAGAAGTATTATCGTGTAACAAAAGAATGAACCTGAAAATTGGTTTCACTTTAGCACACTCCATAACCTACTGAAAAACACCTAAATCATAGCCAATCAATAAATAGAGAAGGACAATCAGCCCTTACAAAGCAGATCAAGATAGTTCCAACACAACCTACACACAAAGAGAGATATCAATCACCCAACTTCACTAAAATGAAGCTTTCTCTCAAAATAATTAGATAATTCTCTTGGGAATTGGTGTACTTAAGGTATGCTCTAATAAATATCTAATGAGACAAGATTTACATAGAAAGGATACATAAGTGAGGAGAACCAATGTTAAAAACTCAAGGGTAGAGAGTTGCAACATTGCCTATGCACACACATAGATATGGTTACTCAAACAAAACAAACAAGCAAGCAAGGGGCTTTCTTATTACAAATCCACCACTTATTTCTCACTCTCCATGAATTAAAAATCCAAATTTATAACACACTCTAAGGTGCTTTGTCCTTTGAGTTAATTCATCTTGGCCAAGTGAGTCATCGTAAGTTCCTTCTATACTTCCACTCCTTCTTCAATACGTTTGCCTCTTTTATGGCTTCTTTGGTCTATAGTCCCCTGATTTTATTTGGAGTATTTGGTTATGAATAATTCAAGCTTTTTAAGAGGAAAGATTCAACATCATTATCCTTAATCTTTTGTATATCTTCCATTATTTGGATCTTCAATGTTTCTTGCTCTGCAATCTCTCTTTCTAAATCTTGAATTAAGATTCATCCTTTTGTTAAGTCGATTTCTACAATAGCTATCTCTTGAGCTTGATCTTTCTTTCCTTTTGCTTTTGGTTCGTTCATCTTCTACTTCAACTTTGGCTCTTTCTTCTTTCTTTTAGCTACAACTACCACTCTAGTTCTTTTCTCCCAAGGATTTTGAAATTCTTTTAAATATGTCACTAAACAAGACTCGGTTTTTGTAAAATGAAATTTCCTTCTTGCTTCCATCATATCATCATGAAAATCATCATAATGTTCCATTTCTGCATCACTCCATTTAGTGGTTGAGTTTGAGAAATCTTCTAGCATTTTTTGGCATTGAACTTCATAGAAAGATCTATTATCATTGTCTTGCATCACATGTCTATAGAATATTTCTTTTAAGGTATGAGGAGGATGAGTCTCCTTATCTACTTGTACTCTTTCCTATTCTTCTTTCAAGTCTTCTTCTATTACCTCTTCTATTAACTCTTCTTCTTCTTCTTCTTCTTATACAGTCTTCCTTGGATCTACCTTCATTTTCTTTAATGGTGATTGAGTATCTATTTCCACTTATTTTATCTTCTTTGATTCTTCTTTGTTCCTTGCCTTCTTTATTGGACTAGTTACACCTACTAATACTTCCATGAGAGATTGTGTAGGAGGTGATAGTTGGAGCTTATCTTCTATACCAAAATTATGATAAATGAGCTTTGTTAATAATTGAGCCCCATTCATGAATTTGGTAGACTCTCAATGCTTTGATGCTCCCTTCATTTTTTCACAGATGTTTAAGACATATTCACTCTTGCAAAATGGTTATTCTTATCTTAATTATTCAACATAACTAGTGTTACTCATTTATGTGGCATAGTATACCGAGGTAGATTTGGGAAACATAGAAACTATAAGAACATCTTGATTGATAATTATTCATTAGGTATTTCCTTTTAAATTATTGAATTTTGTATAACGAGCATTTGAACAACATGTTTTTTTAACAAAATTGACATCAATTTTTGTTCCCATTGAAAAAAACCGTAGTGTAACCTTAATCTCCTCAAGCATGATGGTGATTCCAATTTCTTCATTGTCCTAGTTTTTCACTTTGCACCTAAAATAAGGCTCAGAATGTTTCCTCTTCACTTTCTATAATGTGCTCATAATCTATTCACACCTATCAAAATTTATAGACTAGATTTTCTCCTCGAGTAGTCTATGTAGACCTACTAGCCTTCATTTTTCATATACCACTTTGGATCACTAAAACATATAAAATGCATGAGGTACCATGTTATATTTGAACCTCCATTTTTTTACTATCAACATATGCTTGCTAATTATTTTTATGCATTCTCTAAGCTTTCTTTCTATGTGTTCTTTTTCTAATAGAATATGCTCCTCATCTGATTCCAATTCTATTATCTCTTGAAGTCCTTCATTAACTAGAAACTAGTGTCCTCTAGATAAAGGCACTACATCAAGATTCAAATTTTCTTCTAAAAATCCTTGAGTTAATTTCTTGTAAAAATAATAATAGAATAAATTCACTCCACTCAAGTTAATAAGACTTCATGAGGAAAGAAATTCATCATAAAGATGACAATGCCAATTTTCTTCACATATTTTTTCTCACACCATTCACAAAATATTATAAAAGGAGTCTTTAGTAGCCATCATCATTCTCTATGTAGATGACTTGATCTTGATAGGCTCAGACAAAGAACGCATCTAGTTTATCATCACACAGCTTCACCTTGAGTACTCTATGATAAATCTTGGATTACTACACTACTTCTTGGGTATGGAAGTTTGGCAAACAAAAGAAGGTATATTCCTATCACAGAAGAAGTACTGCTCTGATCTACTTTCCAGATATAACATGGACCAGTCTCGCTCAGTTTCTACACCACTCGATCCAAACATCAAGCTTACACTGGAGGACTCATCATCACTTGTGAATGTGCATACCTATTGACAGCTTGTTGGCTCACTACTCTATCTTGCCAACACTAGATCAGATATTGCTTATGTAGTTGGTATACTAAGTCAATTTGCACATCAGCCTTATCAAACTCATTGGGATGCTGCTCAAAGACTACTTCGATACCTTGCCCTCACCCGACATCATGGTCTTTGGTATAGAGGGGGCATCAAACTCGCCGGATATTCAGATTCAGATTGGGCTGGTGATCCTGATTCTCGACGGTGTACTTCTGGGTATATATTCTTGATTGGCTTAGGACCTATCCCTTGGGCAAGTAAGAAGCAGCCTATAGTCGCTCTATCATCTACCGAGGCCGAGTACCGTGTTAGTATATGATCAATGTCTACCCCTCATGATTGTATGCACATTTTGTAAGGCCCCCTTTATGAGGAGAAGCCAAGCGTGCATTACCCAATTGATGGGAATCCCAACTTGAATGTTGGATGAAGGTCATATTGGACCATGTAAGATATTATAAGGAAAGGGAGTTACGAGGGTCCCCAATTGTGGGGTCCGGGGCAGCGGTGAGCAGCCCCGGCTGGGGGGTCCAAGGGGGCCAGCGGGCCCCCTGGCTGGGGGGTCCCAGGGGGCCAGCGGGCCCCCTGGTGGGGGTCCGGGGGCAGCGCCCCCGGCGCGACGGTAAAGGGAATATTCCATGGAATATTCCCTGTCGAAGTCAGAAATCATTTATATTTGTTAGGTCGGTTCAACCAGTCTAAGCCGTGTATGGCAATTACGCGGGCGGTGGCCGCCCACGCTCTACCGCCCATGTATTGCCGTCCATGGCAGGACACCCATGATCCTATATATACATGACTTCTGCACTACCTAAGACACCTGAGTTGAGCCAGCATACCTCTACCTTGTATCTCCCTATCTAGAGTTGTCTAGATCACCATTTAAGCTCTACCTTGAGAGCGCACGGGTGGACAACGCCATCATCTTTGTACTTGCTGCTAGTAGAAAATTGTTGAGATTCTCCTATATCTGTTATCTGCACTGCTATTGCTCCTGTGTTATATTGCGTAACTATTGTCTTACATGGTATCAGAGCTGTAAGGTTCGAATAGCTTGAGAAGTATCATTATTTTAGCCTACTAGCAGACTAGAATATCAGTAGATTATTCGAGTGATTACATGATGGCTTCATCGTCGAACAATAGTCTTGGTGCTTCAGCTAATGTTAATGCTGCACCTATTCGAATTCGTCCACCTGCATTCACTGAAGGGAAGCTGGATGGAACCAACTATACACTCTGGAAGTTCAAAATTTCTGCAATTTTGGACTCCTATGAATTACTTGACACTGTCATGGGACCGATGGGATTGGATCCAGAGCCTATACCAGTTGAAGATCCAGCAAATTCAAGATTGATGATTCAGCCAGATCCTGATCTTCTACGAGCTTGGAAGAGGCGGAATGCTGATGCATTATGTGCGATTGTCACTAGTGTAAGTGATTCTGTGCTTACTTTAGTTCAACATACTACTAAAGCACATGAGGCTTGGGGCATATTGGCTCGACAATATGAGACCAAGAACCACACTAGGATACAGAATTTAGAAAATCAGTTGGCAAATGAAAAGCATTCTGATTCTGAAAAGGCTGAAGATTTTATCAAACGGATAAAGCATCTTCAAGATCAATTGGCTGCAGTTGGTGTTGTTATAACACCAGAAGAGCTGGCTCGAAGATCTGTACGTGTTCTTCCAGCAAAGTATGATGGATTAGTAACAGCCCTTAACACTCAGGTAAGGCCAACTCCTCTTACATTTGAAGAGTTTTGTGCCATGCTTTTAGAAGAAGAGATGCGGCTGAAGAATCGGCAAAGTACAACTGATGCTGCATTCTCAGCAAATGCAAAAGGTAAAGGCTCTTCAGAGGGATCAAAGAAGAAGCCAAAGAAGAAAAAGTTCACAGGAAGTTGCTTCTATTGTGAAAAGAAAGGCCATGCCATCAAGGATTGCAGAAAGAAGCAAGCTGATGAACGGAATGGGACTGTAAAATCATCATGGAAGAACAAAGAGTCTGCAAACAACACAGAGCTGGAACTTTGGGTAGCTATTGAAGAGGTATGTTCATCTGCTCAAGCTCGTGTTGATGAGCCATGGATTTTAGATAGTGGAGCTTCTCGCCATATGACTAGTAAAAAGGATTGGTATAGTTCCCTAGTGCCTCTGCGGGAATCCATCAATGTAGTGGTGGGAAATGACTCCAAGTGTCCGGCTGAAGGAACTGGAACCATCTCTTTTATCACTTCTCCAGGTGTTGAGAAAAAGTTATCCGATGTTCTCTATGTACCTACACTCAAAAGAAATTTGTTGTCAGTTTCTGCAATAACAGATCGTGGACTCGAAGTTCACTTCAATAAGAGTGGTGCGGAAATCATGGATTCATCAGGTAATGTTGTAGGTAAAGGCATACGACGGGATAACTTGTATGAGTTAAGTGCTTTAACTGCTACAGAAGATAAAGATGTAAGCAGGTTATGGCACCGACGATTTGGGCATCTCGGATTTGCAGTTTTGAAGGAGATGCAACGAACAGGGATGGTTGCTCATATGCCTGCATTTTCAGAGTTGCAGGAACCTTGTGAAGCTTGTATGATGGGCAAGCAACAACGAAAGGCATTTCCAAGAGAGACCAGCAATCGATCTCAAGCTCCTCTAGAGTTGGTACATGCTGATCTCTGCGGTAAAATGTCTACACCTGCTTTAGGAGGATCTTTCTACTTCTTGCTGTTAGTCGACGATTATAGTAGAAAGATGTGGGTTTATTTCATTCGAGAGAAGGCTGATGCTTTTGAAAAATTTAAAACGTGGCATAAGTATGTAGAAAATGAATCAGGAAGGAAACTAAAGAAATTTAGAACAGATAGAGGAGGTGAATTCTTGTCAACAGAATTCAACAATTACTGTAAGGAGCATGGTGTGAAAAGGCAACTTACCACAGCTCATACACCCCAACAAAATGGCGTTGTTGAGCGCAGGAACAGGACAGTAGTTGAAATGGCTCGTTGTATGTTGAAGGCTCAAGACATGCCTGATTCATTCTGGGCAGAAGCAGTCAATACAGCAGTCTACATTCTCAATCGAAGCTACACAAAAGCACTGAAGGGGATGACTCCTCAAGAAGCATATTCTGGTAAAAAGCCTTCAGTTTTGCATTTCAGAATTTTTGGTTGTTTCTGTTATGCACATATTCCTGATTCAACAAGATCAAAGTTGGATTCAAAAAGCAAAAAGTGTGTCTTCCTAGGATATAGTGAAGAGTCTAAAGCATACAGGTTATGGGATCCTGAGGCAAGGAAGATTTTTGTCAGCCGAGATGTGGTGTTTGATGAACGACCACACTTAGTAGAAGATAAAGGTAAATCTACTATCTCATCAAGCGGAGAAATATCTCACCTTGTGCCTATCAAAAGACAGGTTAAAGTTGAGGAGGAGGAAACATCTGATGGAGAAATTTCCTCAATAAAAAGCCAACCAGTTGTAGCTGCACTGCGTAAGCCACTACCGAAGTGGGCACAACAGCTCTTTGATGATCACAATCCACATGTAGATGTACCAGAATCATCATCGGATGGATTACGAAGATCAAAGAGAATAGAGGAGCAAAGAAGAGCCTCAGAACACATTGTTAACATGGCTCTAATGGCAGATATCATGGGTTCGATAAAGGAACCTACCACCATTGAAGAAGCCATTGATGATCCAGATTGGAGAGCGGCAATGCAGTCTGAGTATGATAGTATACTCAAAAATGATACATGGGATCTAGTCGACTTGCCGCCAAAGAAGAAGGTAATAGGTACTAAATGGATTTGGAAAGCTAAGTATAAAGCTGATGGAACATTAGAAAAGTATAAGGCACGATTAGTTGCACAGGGTTTTTCACAGATTCAAGGATTTGATGTTCAAGAAACTTTTGCACCAACAGCACGCATGACAACTATTCGGACGGTACTTGCAGTAGCTGCACAAAAGTCTTGGCCTATTTTCCAGATGGATGTCAAATCTGCATTTTTGAATGGTCACCTCAAGGAGGAGGTATATGTATCTCAACCACCAGGTTTTGAGGTGCCCAATTCAGAAAATAAAGTTTGCAGGTTGAAGAAAGCTTTGTATGGACTTAAGCAAGCTCCACGGGCTTGGTACCAACGAATAGATCATTTTTTCAAAAATATGGGTTTTGAAAGAAGTACTTCTGATGCTAACTTGTATGTAACGAAAAGGGATAGCAAGCTAGTTGTTGTCATTGTATATGTAGATGATTTGATCATTACAGGAGATCATCAGGAACTCATCAATCAAACTCGGATCAGC